>VWZL01000106.1:1081493-1116598 GCA_013396915.1 Stercorarius parasiticus | reverse complement strand
GCCCCTCCCCTCAGCCAAGCCCCTCCCCTCAGCCAAGCCCCTCCCCTCAGCCAAGCCCCTCCCCTTCGCCAGGCCCGCCCTCAGCGCCGCCGCCCCGCCGACGTGACCCCAGGCGGCGTCCCTGGGCTCGGGTCCGCTGCAGCCCGTACCGGGCCCGCCGCCGCTCTCGGTGCCGCCGCCGGTGCTGCTGGAGCGGTAGTGGAGCATGGCCCCCAGCGTGGTCCAGCCGCCCAGCGAGTACAGCAGCGCCGCCCGCGCGTTCCACACCGCCGCCCGCATCGTCCCCCCAGCAACGCCCGCGCTCATTGGTCGGGCCGCGCCGCCAATCGGGTGGGGGCAAGGAGTGCGGTGCGCGCATGCGCCCTGGCTGCGGGGGCGGGAGCAAGGGGAAGATGGCGGCGGGAACCGGCGGCCACCATTAGAGAAACGCTGTGCTCCGCATGGAAAGCGCAGCGCCTGGGTGCGCTGTGAGGATCGCGGCAGGAGGAGGGGCGACCGGGTGGCACGGCAGCGGACGAGAACCGAGCTCGGGCGGGAGCTCCGCGGCTGAGGCAGTGCGAGGCGATTGAGGCCGGCCGTGGGCGCATCCCACGGGGACAGCGTCTCATTCGGGTGCAGGGCCGGTTTTCCCGTCAAGTTTTCAAGCCTGTTAATGCTGTGCTAAAGTGGGAGAAGGGAGAGGCTGGCATTCAGGCTCTGAGTCACGCTGAGGGCAGAGGCAACGCTTCGGCAGGCTGACGCCATTCTCAAAGCAGGGGTTGTAGGTCTCGCCCCGCTCCCTGCGTCCATCAAAGCATTCTCTGCCATCTCATGCCTGTTCTGCACTCTGTTGCCTTCAGAAGTGCTTTGAAATTATTTTCAATAGCATATACGCAGCCCCCAGGGGTTACGTTTTCAAAAATGGAAAGGAGGTAGGCCCAGTCTGTTGCTCACACGGATGAATGGGAGATAGCATCAAATAGTAATACTCTTACCCAGTTTTATTTTTCATTAATACCATTCCCTGGTTGCTAAAAGACACCTTTTAAGAACACACAATATTAAAAATTAAGCTAAAGGCTGTTAACATTGGCTAAAACATCCTTTAGCTCCAGTTACAATGTATGAAAAATTTAGAGTAAACAGAATATAGACAAAAGGGAGTACAAATAAATTAAAAATCTAGAAGGGCCAAGTAAAAAGCTCTCCCCGCATATTTATTTAATTTCATACTTAAAAACCTTAATCTAAAAGAGAGAAGGAAACGTAAATAAATGGTCCGCTTCTGTCAACACGATCTATGTAACTCTTCTGTTCTTGCTGCTTGCTTGGATGAAAGTCATGATGCACTTGAAACTGCCAGCTTTTTTAGATGGTCCATGAACACCTGGAGACTAACATCATCTGTCAAGATTGGTGATCCCGATTCCTGCATAAAAATAAAGAAATAATGAGCCTAAAGTAGTGGTGTTAACACTGGAGACTAACTGAAAGCAAATCAGATGTCAGCATTCTGAACTAATTGCCTGCTGAATCAACCACCTTTTTTCCCCACAAAGGACAGATACCTAGTGGAAAGATGCTACTCATTGCACTAGAGGATAGTGTCAGTGCTGTTTCCAATCTAAACTACTGGGAAAAAACCTGTCTCTTCTTTCTAAAGCATTACAAATTTTGCTGCCCAGAGCTCTACACAAACAAGGTAAAGAAAGAGGATATAAAAATCTCGTATTCTCAGATAAATTAAATCTTTATGCATACATATACTAGTTACTTTTTTCCAGGATACTAAATACACTGCGACCTATTGAGTTTTAAATCATATTTGTAGGGAAGGGTGAAGATAAATTTCTACATCAGGTCATCTGAAACCTCTAAAGAGCATATTCTACATCAAATCAGCTGCTTCCTTCAGTGGCAGCCACCACAGAAAACTCTCCTACTCCACCTGTGCCCCACGTGTCGCTGGGATACAGGAAGGGAGATGGAAGGGGCAAAGCACTCCTTGTGGAGACCATTCATCTCCTGCCATCAACCTGCTGAGGTACTGAGCTGTTCTGGCAGCACCTCTATTTGGGCAGCCATTCCTTGGATTCATTGAGAAAAAGCCCCAAAGTCAACTGGATTTTGCGGAAAATGTGGGGGGATTCATTACAAGAACAGGAACACAAGTTTAGTCATTCATGCTTGAAAACGGTATTTTGATCATCTTGTCGTCTAGTGCTCCCCACCAGTACTGTTTACCAACAACTGTGGATTTGACTAAGCAGGCTGAATAAAAATCTAACCTGCCTAAGCTTTAGAGACAAATCTCATAAGTCAGCTCTGTCTTTTAAAATGCTACAATTATTGCAGTCTCAGCTGGTAACGCCATTATCAGATCCTTTGGTACACAGAAATAACCTTGTTTCCTTGCACTGTAAAGCACTAAGATTTTCAAAGCCAGTCACATGTGTCTGCAAAAAGCTCTTAGGTAAGAAAGAGAGCGTAAGTGTAACCTGCCCACAGTTTGTGGCCAGGTGGTGAAATAGGATGACTACTTTTGTGGACAAATATGTAAATGTGTATTTTACAGCATTCCCAATTCCCAAACATGAGCAGCTCTTCCGTTGCTTACCTGTCCCCAGGCATAGAGGTTATTGTGGGTCTGAGAAGGGTTCACTTTAGACAAGAGGAACCGGGCCTATTAAGACAAAACATTGGAGAAGTAGTTATGTAAAATGGCAGACCTGTCAGCTCCCTCAAGACTCCTTAGTGCCTTAGATCATGACTAACGATGTTTCTCTGCTTTTGCAAGGTACTAATTTAACTTAAACAGGTTTCAAGTCCAGAAACGGCCCTGCTCCACAGACAACTCTGCAGGGGGCATGGAGTGCTCTGCTACAGCAAGCAGTGCTGGCCTGGCAGGGCAGCTCCAGTTCCATGCGACACAGACATGTCACCAGCACTGTCCCTCGCAACCCCCCATCCGCTCTTTGGAAAAGAGGTCAGTGGAGAACCAGCGTAACATGGTCACATCAGAAATTAATACCAAATGTTTGTTTTGGAGCATCAGTTCCACTTCACTGCTACAAACAAGTCAGACACAGACAAGCACAGCACAACTGCAATTCCAGGAAGATCAAAACCAGAACTATTTTATATCCTCCTTCAGCACCCAAGAATAAAGGAACAGATGGTCAATCACTCAGTGTAACTTACTGTCCTAGCAAGTTAACTGCACTCCCTGTCTTGGGTAAATTTACATATGGAGCCAAATTATTTCTTTCCCACCTCTTTGGGGAATAAAAAGATAATTAAGCTGGCTTTTTCGGTTTTTTTGGGGTTTTTTTTTTTCCATCCTCAGATTTCAGAAGCACATCCAGCGTGTGACTGATTTGTTAAAAGACAATGTTGTAGTAAGAGCTCATGAGAAAATATGCAAGCTCTATACTTTGAAAAGCTAAATTACCACTGTATTTAACTTACAGAACCATCCTTTTAGTAAAGCAGAACAAGACAGGTATTTGCTCTATTCAACAACAGAAAAAGTTCCTCGATAAACCTGCTTACCTGACTGCCCCCATGTTCAGTGTGGATGTAACGCGGCATCGGGAATCTAGTCTGCAAGATTTCCTGGGCGTCATCCAGTGGGGCTTGCAGTAGGTGCTTGAAGTTTTCATATTCAGGCATGTCTTGGTAACCGGCTTTCTGCCACTGCGCGATAGTCTATTGACGGGACAGGGAGGAAATGAAAAAATAACAGAGATGTCTGCAAGCCTCCCCTTTTTAATCTGCACGTCTTAAGGCAGCAGAATGTTACATGTACTTCTGCTTAAACAGCACAGGGCAAATGCATTTTTTCACTATTCTGGCAATAACATCATTTAGTTTCTGTCTGTTCCTGAATTTAAGAACAGGCACTCAGTACAAAAGCTGGTAGCAGTTTGTGCACTGCAAGAGCAATTTGTTCAAAGTGATCTTCAAGCCTTTATGTTTCAGCCTGCGCCAACACAGAAACACAAAGCATTTATAAATCACTGGCATTTTAAATCTGTCTTGGTCTTAAAGGAAGCAGCCTTACAATATTTCTAAGGTACCTAACAATATGTACCTAACAATTGCTCTGTACATGCGCAGATCACAAACTTAGCTCTTCCTTTGTCTAAATTTTACCCAGTTGCTGAGTGTCTTGCTCTGCAACAGTAGGTAGAAACTGTTTAAGGTAACTCTGGAAGATTTATTTCATTGTTGACTCAAGCGTTCAACTCCTGTCCACATCAGTTGGGTATCTCTGCTCAGTACTCAAAGAGAACTAATTCTATATGGAGTGAAGTTGGGAGCTAATAATGGAGCTGCTGCAAACTATCATGCCAAACTTTGTGCATTGTAATAGCAGTCATTAAATGAAGTAGCTTAGTTCAAAAACAAAGGGAACAGTTAAATGCATCCCAAAAAGTTTTCACTAGTAGGAGTGTTTGACCATAAACTAAGATGGGTTTATTTAAAGTACTCCAATCTGATGCCATGTTTAGGTAGAAAAAAAATGGATGAAGGCCTCTCCCCAAGCACAACTATAAAGGATATGAGGGGGAAAAAGGCATCAAAGAACAGGGAGATTTCCAGAGAAAAAAGTGGAAAGCCAGCTTCCTCTTCATCCCCTATCCCATAACTACTGCAGGGTGTGACATTTCCATTCTGCAGCTACAATAGCATACCAGTTTCTTACAAAACCTGGCAGGACTGAAATACAGATCTCCAGGTCTGCATACTGAAGAGGCACTGGAAAGCCAAGGTTTTGCATATTGGTATAAATCTGGATGTTCAGAAGCAGCCCTAAGGATTTAGGCCCTTTAGGATGTACCTAAAGTAGCCAGAGTTACCTCAGTCACCATGGAAGTAAAATAGGAGCTACTGACAAAAATGTCCAATATTTAAAAGCAAAAACTGGAAAAATTTGTAACGGATTTCTTTAAGAGCAGCAGTATTTGAGTATCAAAACCCAGCAACCAAGTACATCATGTATCTGAAAATCAAACTGCAGCTCTCTGCCCTGCTTAGTTTCAAGTTTCTCTGTCCTTTTCCAGGCATAGTAAGGGACCATCTTCATTACCAAACTAACATGACAGCTGTTCCTCCGTGCAGAACACATCCTTAGCAACTCCAGTAGGAATTTTTTTTTGGTAACTGGGACAGTGGGGAAATTGTATTAAAACTGGCAGCATGTATATGATGTCATTATGCTAGTGCGGGCCTTGCCGGCAGCTCTTTTCATACTAACAGTGATACTGTCTGCATGCGTGGCAGGAGGGAGGGAGTGCAAAGGGAGAAAGAGAATGTATTTCACTGTACCTCACCAAGGTAGATAACTATCTGGAAGAAAGTATCCATCAGGAGGATTCTGTCAGGAAGAATACTGCTGCTGTCCAAAAGCACTGGCTGGGGAAAATAAAGAAGAAAAAGTCAGGCGCCACTGAGGCCTCAGAACTGTACTAACCTTCATGGTTGGCCGAACAGCTTGCTCAGCCCTGCCTGAACGAACGCGACTCCACCAACAGCGGCTCAGCCCATGTGAACGCCTTGCAGAGCACAGTCAGCCTCCTGCTCATTATTGAATGGACCAGTTCGTCATCAGCTGCTATATGAAGCGCAGGATGCGAGAGAGAAATGATCTCGAACAAAACTATCTCAAGAATAATAAGGAATAACACTCTGGCAAATGCTGCCAAGAACGTTTCAAAGTGTTACTCCAGCAGCTCCTGCGTTTCTTTCCTGCCGGAGCCCCTCCTTTCAAGGGAATCCATGTCTGTCCATGGAATACTTGCACATAGTTAGACACTGCTGCATAAACACCTGAAAACAAGCATCTGGTGGGAGATTATGACCTGGATGGGCTGAGGCTTGCTGACTTACGCAGTGGAGATGGCAGCCTCTGGCAGAGAAGCAAAAGTGATACTGACAGCTGCAATATTCACTAGATTTTGGAGAGCGGGAGCTTGCGGGGGGAGAAGGTGGGGAGGTTCTTTTTTGGGGAGTTTTTTAACATTTTTGTCTTTTTTAATCAAAGCTGTAAGCTTACTGAAAACACAATTAATATTTTACATTGCCCCACCTCATTTTTTTAATAATTACCTTGATTAAAAAAAACTATATAGGGGCCTTTTTGCTGAAATAGCATTATTCTGACTGAATACTCATTATTTTGGATTGGTCCACCTCTTCTAGTTGAACAGGGACTCACCTCAGGAGGTCCATGGAAAGAATAAGCATAAAGGATGGGCTGGATCATAATAAGAGACTGAGTCAGATCTTGCCTAGCAAAGTGGTGACGGTAATAAGAAGATTCATCTGGACTGTTGTTGAAGACCTGCAGGAATGGGGAGCGTCGCAGATGGAACATGAACTGCACCAGAAAGACGAGTGAGAAGAGAAATGTGAGGAAGTTGCCAAAACCTCTGCACCCACGTCCAATCTTTCTGAACAGCAAATTCTTATTAACTCCTCAGAGTTCTTCCCTTACCAGTCATTTGCAGCACTGAACTACAGAACCAGCCCACCAAATTAAAACAACATCTTATCATCACTCTCACTCACCCTTGCACACTTTTCCCATGGCTGTATGAAGTTCTTACCTGGGGATACAAAGAAAATGATTCCGACAATCTGAAGGAGTTGGGATCATCTTTGTTGTATTGTCCAAATTTCTGACACTGTTGGAAGCAAAATGGATACTTTGTTTATCTCTCTCTTCTTCTTCTCTTGTTTTTGATTTTGGGGTTTTTTTTAGAGGGGAGAGGAGGGGATTGTTGTTTGGGTTTTTTTTTTAGAATTAACACTTTTTATTTTGGAAGGGTGTTCTGTTGGTTCTTTTTAAACAGAGCAACCAAGGCATGAAAGTGACAGTAACAAGTAATATAAAAATTATTTCTCTTTACAGCACTCGTTTCTGTATCTTACTGGAATGACATCTATTTATCTATGTTTATATATCTATATTGAATCTAGATTCGAAATCATCTAAGAATGAAAGAAACAGTGCTTCTAATACTACCCAATATTTTTCCATTAAATCAGGGATACTACATTACACCTAAGCTGCTTTGTATGCTATGAAACACTTTGGCAGCAACTCTGCTTCCTTCGAGCAGCAGCAGCCTGGCATTTCACTAACCGCTTCACTGAGAATAAGAAGCATCAATGGTTTTAGCAATTTAACTATAAATGACTGTGCAATCATTTCAGCATGCAGCATGCCCGTGTGTGTTTTGGTACTCAAATCATTATTTGATACTGGTCCCATTTTTTCAGTGTCTGATGTGCTGTATGTGTTAGTATCAACTCCACAGGGTGTCTGGACAAAGCCAGCACTAATTTAGGCAATTCAGGCTTGTGAAATTCAAAGAGACAGTATGAAGTTGCAGAAGTGATTACTACCCTGAACTTGGCACTGGTGAGCCCCTATCTGAATGCTGTGTCCATTTGGGGGCTCCCCAGTGCAAGACAAAGACGGATATACTGGATTGAGTTTAGCAGAGGCCACCAAGCTGGTCAGCAGCTGGGGCACCTCATGTAGAAAGAGAGGCTGAAGAAGCTGCGTTTGTTCAGGCTGGTGAAAAGTGGGATTAGGGAGTCCTATCGCTGTCTCCAGCTACCCAACGGGTAGCTGGAGAAATAGAAATTCTGATGGGAGTGAGGGGGGGGGAATAAAAGAAAAAAGAAAAAAAAAAAAAATCACAGTGACAGTGATAAACATTGGAACAAGTTGTCAAGAGAAGCAAGAGAAGATCTTCAAAACTCAACTGAACAAGACCTGGAGCAACCTGCTTTAAGTTCAAAGCTGGCCCTATTTTGAGCAGGGGGGTTGAACCAGAGACGTCCAGAGGTCCCTTCCCACCTGCATTATTCTGTGTTTCACTCTCACTTCTTTAATCTCAGGTTTAACCCTTTCAGCATAACAGATCATACTGGCTTCTGAGCTATTGTGTACTACAACTATGTGACCATGATCAGAGCACAAATGAAGCAAGTCAATCTGAAAAAAGAACGGTGGTTTCATTTCCGGAGACCATTTTTCCCAAAACCAAGAACACACATAACTGCAGTCTATTTGCCTTACCAGTCTGATCAGCTGTCTGTCCAGCCATCGCAGAACATCAGGTCCCTCCTCAGATTCAGCTCTGTATACTCCCAGTCGTGCCATCAGCACAGCAGCTGCTTCCTGGTCAAACGCAGCTTCTATATGCTGGAGTTGACTCTGTGCATCTGCCCAACTATAGGGTTAGTAAAGAGTTAGTGCTACGTGCATTCACCTTCAGCAAAACCCAAACCAGATTCAGCCTCTGCTGCCAATGTATGCAACAAAATGCTAGAAAAATTCCAGAACAGACTGCAGCTTTAGTTTCTGCCATTCTGCCAAAGAACTGGCATGAGATACTCACTTTCTGGCTATGGTGGTGACACGAATGCGTTTCTGCGTACTGGAGTGTTGATACTGAGTAACAAACTGCACTGCCCCTCTGCCTCCCTGAGGTATTGGTGCGTTGTGCTGCAAATGAAACAAGGTAAGCCTTCAAAACGGGATGGCTTTTCCATGACTCTGTACACTACAGAGAACTCCAGGGCAACATTTGAGCAATCACAGAATAAGTACAAGCTAGAGATGGACCAGAGAAGAGAGATGCATGTGTTAGTGTTGTGTTTTCCAGCCGCCCTCAGAGTCAAGTGGTGCTGGACTCATTTAATATTGTGCCTGACACTTCCTCAGCTTGTCCCTTAAAGGATGGCAGCAACTTATCATCTCTACAGCAATAAACATAAGAATGGCAGTACAAGGTCTGAGCAAAGGTCCTGTGAGTCCACCATCCTATTCCGAACAGTAACAAGCCCACACAGCTGAGAAGTCAAAAAGGCACACACATGGAATAGAATTCCTTTGGGGTGGTCTTCCTAGCTTCTAGCTGCCACATGCTCCGAAAATTCCCCAGCCAAAAGTTGCTTCTGAGCCACCAAGTTATTACAACTTGGAGGAGCAACTCTCCAAGAATTTGAAGGTATTTATACTTTTATTCTCCACAGCACCTGCTGACAAAAAGACAATTTCTTCTTTGTTAAATAAATACCACAGGAACACAAGGAAAGAATGCAGGGTTTGTACAGAACAAGAATATTAGGCAATTTATGCATATGAAAACAACCTCTGAGACTATTTCTTTGGCATGGAACACTTGGTTGCTTTGCAACCATCCATCTGCAACACAGGGGATGTCGTTGCATTTCCTGGCCCTGTTACAAACAAATAGTTTGATGTATAAAAAACGACCAAAAAAAATGAGAAGCCAGGACTGACCTGATTTACCACTTCAAAGTAAATGGCCAGAGTTGTGCTGGGATCCAGACTACAAATTTTCCATTGAGATGTTCCTCCAATTCCAAGCTCCTGCACAGAATTAAAAAGAAGGCAGCATTTTTGTCTCGAGCAGCATGTTAAATTCTGATGAGAGGTGCAAGTTACGGCAGGCCTTCTAGATTTCTTATCTTTTGGGTGTGAGTGCAGTTACTGAAGGACATACAGTTAAAAGAAAGCCTTATGGGGCAAGAATTTAATCTAGGAAAGACTGTCTTTTCCTAGGGATGCTTCCAAATTGTTTTTCTCATTGAAAACTGTCATTCTAGCTGAGCTGTAGGTCTAGACAGAAGCTTTGCACTGTTTATTTACTTCTTCATTAAAGATTTTTCCATGTCAGAAACTTACGTTTTCAGAGACACATGGCCCTTTAGCATTCAGGGATATGCATGGTCCAATAGCTCCTGCAATTTTCAGCTCCCTAGAGGTCTAAAATAAGGTAAAAAAAAGTTGTTTGTTTTTTTGTTTTTTAAGTCAAGTCAGTCAAATAGAATACACACAGACTAAATCAGTTGCTCAGCTTTGTTCAGATTTTCCTAGATCACCTACTGCTACAATTAGTGAACATAAGAGAATCTACATAGTCACATTTTAATAATGAAGACATATTTACAGTGACCATAAGAGAGTATGAAATGTTCCTTGCTGAGTGAGGAGAACCTGAGCTCAGCAGCTCAGCTGCCTTTTTTTTTTTTTTTTTTAAACACACACACATACAAACTTAGTAAGCTTCCAAACAAAAATCCTTCCGCTCACTCCAGTATGGTTCTTCTCTCAAAACAGGCACTACAGCTGACCTCAAACATGTAGAATTTTCTACGCCCCAGATACTTAAATCAACTTTCGAATGAACAGCACTTGTATTTCCCAGTTAGTGTCATTCAGTGAAACTTATCTCTCACCTTCACATCCAAACTTGCACCAAAAGCCATCCGAAATTCCCCGTTGAACCCTTTGTTAAATACCCGCTGGAAGGTTTGCTTGAAAAGAGAAGTGTTGAAAGAGTCTCCCATCACCATTTGTCCTCTGGGAAAGAAAAAACAATACAGAAAGGAACTGAAGCAACTGGGAACTAGAAATAAGGCACGAAGGATACATCCCTCCAACCCTCATGCATGCAAACACATGCAGAAACTGTTTTAAAGCATGCCTTTGTATAGGTAGAATTCACATCAGGGAACACAATTCATGGACGTCTCTTCCAAAGCCAAACAAGTTAATGATCCATCTTTGCCAGCTTGCTTTCTCAACTACATTTCTTGCCCTTTAGCTGCCTTAAAAATGCTCATGTTCCACCAGATAGAAATATCTCAACCCAGGAAAGAGCTTTGCTGAGCCTGCTTTCCCTGAGTAGGGAACCACCCACACTACAGATAGGATGGCTGCAGCACAAGGACATGTGCATGGGTCTGTGCTGTGCCTTCCCCAGGTGCCTTGGTAAACCCAGGCCTGATCATATGGAGCTTAGTAATGCAACCAAAGGGTCAAACAATCTCTCTTCTGCTTACTGAGTATTACGTGAGTATTTACAAATACCTTGCATTTGCTCAAACAATCCTTTGACTCCCTAGACACAGCAGATTTTAAATGGCCAATAAGACATGCTGAGCCCCGTTCAGCACACAGACTTCCTCTCAGAGACCGTAAGGTTTTCAGCAATATGGAACACAGACATTTATCCCTTAGAGATGTCACTTAAAACTAGATCCAAGGAAGGTGAGAATCCCTGGAGAAAGCGCAAGTGAGCTGTTAAGCAGAGCAAATCTGCCCAACGCAAAGAAAGCTTCTACCCACCACTGGTAGCAGAGCCTGACACTTTGCTGTTCTGACGGCACTTCAGTCATGCACACACCACAAAGCATGGCATCTCTATCCCATAAATTCTGGAAAGGATACTTGCTATCTCCCAAGAAGGCAGAAGGCATTCGCAAAAGACATGTTGTGCCATGCTTTAGAATACGTTTCTCAAAGTAGGACATGGAGTTTTCTACCAGCAGTGCTAATTCACATGCTGTTTTGCGACTTCAGAAATGTGGACTGGGATCAGGGGAGGTTTGCCATATATATCCTGGCAAATTCAAACCACAGTTTAGAATAGAATGATAAAAATCTTGCCCTTTCGCCCTGACAGCAAACTTAACTGCTTTCTGAACCANAAAAAGAAAAAAAAAAAAGACAGGTTCCAACTTTGTGGTCTCCTGCTATGAACATACCCAGTGAGGTTTGCACAACACTTCATCTCTAGCAGTCCAGTCTGATCCAGGGCGCAGGCATAGATGTCGATGCAATGCCCGTTGGCTGCAGTGCGATTAGCCAGAGTCTCGTAGTGCTGGGGAAAATATACACGGTGTTTAGGATGCCACAGTGGGCAATTTTTCTACTGCTTTCCAGCTGAGGCCAACACGTGAAACACAAGGTAAAAACCAATAAGCAGTGCTGTAGTAACTAAACAGCTGTTTGCTCTTACTGCTCTGCTGGAACATGCTTCACCCTCCTAGGAATGGAGGGTTTGCACGTGGATGAGCTTGAGTTGCATGTCACAAATACAGAGAGTGGATGAATTGCATGGGGTCTTTGTCTGTGGTAACTTAGTGGAAACCCAAAGGTTTCCAGGTGATAGTTAAAAGAACAGGTGTCATACTGCTTCCTCTAAGCTGACAGGCACATTTCATGCCTGACATTTTAACTGTCTTAACTGTTCTTTCATATACCAGGAAGACAAAGGAGGCTTTCTGGACGTGACCAATTCTTAGAAGACAGGTTTTTTCCTCCCCAGAAGGACATACAATGAGGCTGATGAACAAACAAACTCTCCACCCACCACAGCTAAGAAACAGCACTGAAATACTACTTTCTCTGAGAAGGCACAAGACTGCGCTGGAGAAGTAACCAGGAGGAAGTCTTTTTTACTCTTCCCTTGACCATTCTCACAGTTTAACGTACACAAAAGGCTCAGGCACTTCAAGGACAACCATGCAAATATCTGGACATACTGTTCCCACATCAACAGAATGGAATATGTTTATTCCCTGGGGAAGGACACTGAGCAGCTGTCAACATAGCAGTGTATGTAGGTTTGTGTTAGGTCCTTTCCCCCCCATTTACTGTTCTGACACAGTATTCAGTTTTTGGTTTTTCAAACACAACCAGCAGACACTAGCACGTACTTTGGTGGCCTTCTTCATGAACCTTGCATTGTCCTTCTCTATGTCATGCCAAGAACGGATGGGTGTTTTCAGTTCATCTCCTACCACCATGCCTGGTCCTTGTGTTGGTGGCCCACCTGTAAACAGCATTATTCTGGCCCCCGTGTTTGGAAATGTGCCCTAAAATAAAAATACACACTTATATCAGAAAGAGAGAGAGGAAAAAAAAAAGGTGGGGGGGAAGGGAGAGAGACTGATTAAATGGCAATTTCTGCAATGTCATTAGGGACCTGTCTCTGCTAGAGGCTGCTTTGACAAATAGCAATGCATTTCCTGACAGTCGCAGCACTCTCAAGTTCAGACTCAAGCTACGTCAAGCTTCATGTCTTCATAACAGGAAGCAGGCGGTTTCTGTTCTTTTCACTTACATCTTTTCTTTCTTACTTTATCTGAGATGACCCTCAGATAAACCCAGTGCATAGTATCATCTCCACATGGCGACACATGCAAAAATCAGAGAGCTTTAAACACCTGCATATTTTACCATTTAGTTGTAAACTCTCAGCTCACTCTACACCAGCAGCTGCTAATTCTTATCAAACATCAGTAGAGACAAATTGCACCTCTGCAGCCCAAACTAACTGGGCCACAGACCAAGCTGGACTGACACTTGCACATGTCTCAGCAAAGACTGCCAGGTGCTTGCTTTGATCAGCTCATCTCAAAAAAACAACAGCACTAAGAGTACCTCCAGTAAGCCAACAGCAATCGAAAGAGCTACTCCAGTGGAACGTAAAGGCCTCTTTCCCTGGGTCACTGGCCATGGGTCCCTTTGCAGTTCTCCAAGCAGATCTGTTAAATTCATGTCAATCTTATGTACTGGCTGCAGAAACCTGCAAAAGTTCAAATAAAATGTTTTCCTGCTTGTAAGTCCTTTCAGTTTAGAGAAGAAGGAAAGTGCCTCTGTTCCTGGCACACATAAACTGCACTGAGATAGTTATCAGAAGCAAAAAGTCATGTGGCATGTTCCCTTACATCCAAACTTTCTAAGATAACAGGCCTGTGCGAAATAAACAATTTGATCAAAGCAAGACATCAGGAACTGACAAGAATGCAAAGTCACATAAAGACAGGGAAGAACTTCAATGGTGATTTAGTCTACCGAAATGCAAAAGAGCTGCCACTGAAAAAGAGGGGCTGAGAAAGAGAAAGCTGTATTGAACGGAGGCACATACAGTTTTACTGTTCAGCGGTCACTGCTTTTGGACTTGCTGGGTCAGGGGGTAGGATGTGGTATGTAGGGTTGTTATGCATGGAGCAGACCCCCCATTGGCTGGTCAATCAAAAAGACAGGTTCTTGCTACAAAGGACTCCTGAGTAATATGCTTTCCAAAGACAGCTACTCTGTTTTCAAGTAGGAATCTACCCTGAATGGCAATCATGTTCTTGCAACTGCAAAACCAAGATACTATAGAAGTCTAATACATTGCCTGCAGCCCTAGTAAATCCCATCCATACATATCACTTGACGTAGGGAAATAACCGTGACAAGACAATACCACCTAAATCTTCTTACAAAGACTCCTCTTGGGAAACACAGGTTTAGAAGCGTGACCCCAAAGACGCATAAAACATTTGCCCTGCTCTTCTGCTGTGCTGGTGCAGCTTACCTGCTTGAAATAACAGGTTGCTCTGGAGTCTGAAGAGGTCTTCCCTGTTGAATGGGGACAGCTGGTCTTGAAAGCCCAAGCATATCCTAGAGAACAGAAAAAAGGAGGCAGAGGAGATGTACCATTCAAACACTAAACATAATATTTGCTGTTAAGCAATATACCCTGAGGCCTGCAATACTGTAGCATTAAATACATTAAAATCTGTTGAATTATTAATCTTTGAACTCCCATCAGGAATGGATCAATGGGTCCATTATGCAAGATGCACAAACTCTATCTTGGACAAGCTTCCAATGAATTTACAAAGGCAAAAAGACAGGACAGATATTGGAAGAGTGCTGAACCTTCCTTCTTCCCCAAGAGCCCAGAGCTTGAAAGACCACTACTGGTGTCAACAGAGCTAACAGGAACAAGCCACCAGCCTGAGATGGCTGAACATACCTGTATTTGCTTAGCTGTCAGGTCCTTTGTGCCCCTAAACACGTAGCTCTTGGAAATGCCTTCACAGCTCAGCTCGTGAACCTGGACCATTCTGCCAAAAGTGATAAGCCCCACCAGAGCGTCGGCAGGCAGCAGACTTAGGGACATCTGGAGGGACTCCTTCAGTGCCTGTAAGTCCTCTTCCTCCAAGCACGTGTCGACAACATACAGGAAGATCAATGGTGTCTGTGGACCTCGCTAATATGGAAAGAGATGGATTTACTAGGCGCGTGCATATGCCAGGTGACATTTTATAATGCCTCCAGCCAAGGAATAAAATGAGCCCTATCTTAAGCACCTTGCAGAAATGTTACTTATTTGCTAAGTAAATCTAATACATACATAAGCTGTCATAAACAAGACAATTCTGGGGGCTTCAAACTTGCCTGTGATTCATTTACCTGCACTATATATTCAATTGTTGAAAACTGAGGCATAAGCTCTGCTGGTTGATTGACTTCAGATATGCCTGCATATGCTGGAGGGAACTGAAAAAGAGAACAAAAAATTACGACAAGGAAGTTTCAGGACAGAAATGTAGGGCCCTCCTCCACAGTACAGAGGCTGCCCTGCTCATGATGTGGTTATTCAAATCTTTATTTATTGCCACTGCACGAACAGTCAAGTATGGACAGCTGCTCAATCCGGTGTAAATAAAAGGTAGGACTAAAGCAGTGATTATGCATTAGCTGAAATTCATTTAGCCACACAACAGTTTCCGATGGCAGAAGTCTACTCAAATCTAATGAATTTCATACTAGGCAAGAACAGTAAACAATAAGTGCAAAAAACACACTGGAAACCCATGGGACAAAATAGCATGTTCATCTCCTTCCTGTGCCCTGCATCCTGGTAAAATCACTGGCAAAACGGAACTGAAAATAGACAAGATATCAGGTAAAACAGACCCATTAACAAGTGCCTTTTTCAGCAAGAGAAAAAGGCCAAGGGAAGGAATCTAGAAGAGTGGAATTTATGCATAAGATACTTTGCCAGAGAAGGCCATCAATAAAATGTTCACTGAAAAGATGGAAGGGCTGACGCTTTTTCCAACTTACCTGATTTCTCTGGAAACAGAAGTTACAAGCCCAGAGCTTGGCCCGATAGTCAACCTGGCTGCAAGGGAAAGATGAGGTGTTGGTATAACTGTAGGCACAATTTTACAGTGTGGCTTCACAATTATCTACGCTGGTTCACACTACTGAGGAAGAAACAGAATATCAGACACTTCAACTTGAATGACAAGAGTTTTAAGGATTCAGACTCTTGTTCTATTGCCAGAAAGTCCATTAGCTCATCCAGCCCTGCCACTTCCAGGCTTGTCAGTGTGACAGACCACTGACAGCTCTCTGGAGCTTAGCCTCTGGCAGACAGACTTGGGTCTAAGCATTCTTTCACTACACTTGGGCTTATCTCAGTCATCTTACTGTTTGTACAGCTGTAGCACACAAGCACTCCAGTCACAGAGCACCAGGAGCCATTCACACAGATCCTGCGCAAACACTGAACAAACAGGCTGTTCCCTGCCACAAAGAGTTTACCCTCCTCAGCCCATTACAACATCCTGTTAACTGCTGCTTATTTCATGGGCTTGATCTCTTCTTACTTCCTCTTACTGGCTTTCCCTGCTTTTTCTCAGCCCAATGCTACACTCCAACTACGTATGAATCATATAAATCATCACATGATTTTGGGACCAAGATTATTCCTCTAAAATTCTCAGCAAAACTTCAAAGAAAACCTTGATGCTCATACTAGAACTGGCCTATAGGCAGTAGGATGTGTAGGAAGCCGGAAAACAAGTGAACATCACAGCCCAGAGGAAAGTATCAGTATAATTATTTTAAGTTTCATCATTCACCACAAAATTCTCTGGGATGCTAAGAGGATCGGCCATTTCCATACCACGTCAGCCTTAAAAGCCTCCCCAAAGGCACTCCTCTCTCCTCTGTTTCTGGCAGCTCTAGTAACAGGCTGGCATTCGACATATCTCATTAGGCATGCATGGATTTTATCAAATCCACTACATCTAAATGAATGAGGCTGCCAGGTACTGGACAGAGAAAAAGCAGAATAAGGAAGCAGTGAAGTTCAGACAAAAACTAGGTACTATCCAGCCTCTCTTAACATCCACAGCGAAGAAATTCATACCAGAGTGGGTTGAGCACTGCTTTGCAAGTCGGCCTGCTACAAAGCACTGGTTCATACTGCACAGGCGGCAGGTCAAGACGCTCCTTCAGTGGGGTCAGAAGACAGGCCAGGGGGACAACCATCCTTGTGGCCTCCAGCCTGCTGGAGGGCCACACGTTCCAGCTGAAACGCACTCCATCACGCTCCTCATTTTGCTGGATGAACTCCAGGTATGTCGCCATGGGACTGCAGAAGCTCTGAAAGGACATAAGCAACACACATTCACGCAGCGGTCACTTGTTTGGACAACTGTCCTGCAAAGGAGGTCAGCAGATCAACTACATGAGGCACAAGACATAGCAGGACAAAGCCAATATGTTATAATGAGTTAATCCCATTATCAAATGAGCCATGTGACTACATTAATCTCTTCTGTCCAGTGCTCTCATCAACATCACAGACAATTAAAACTCCACTAAATCCAACAAAGAAACAAGGAAATCTGACACTCAAAGCCAGAATGCAAGCTTTTTTCTTGTGATCCACATTTAACATCCCACTCAGCCCCAGGCTGGCCTCAAGTCAATCCCGCCTGACTCAGGTCAGTAAAGGAAAACAGGTCAGATTCGTAACACATCCTGCAGCCTTCAGCTAAAACCTTGAGGGGAGAAAAGGATGCCAAGCCTGAGACCAAAACACTCATCACAAATGTCATCTGGTTGCCAGCCTGCCCTGCTTACAGATGGAAAGGAGCACATGACATAACGGTTAAAAAAAGTCTTTGGTGATTTTAGACACCCTCTGTGCATGGCACCATGTCCCTCTCCCAGTAAGGGAGGAACTGAGAGTCCAGTAGATTTCAGAAAAGACAGGCTACTCAAGGAGGCATATCTCCAACACACCAGAGAAGTCACTCTCTGTACCACCTTACTAAACTCTTCAGAGTAAGATATGAACAAGACTCCTCAGGCCATCCTTACCTTTATGTCTCTGAGAAAGGGAAGGACAAGCCTACTGAAAACTCACTCGTTGAACGCAGCCCACAAACACCACACAGCACTGGCAGCAACTCACAGAGCCAAGAGCAGCAGCAACACGACCCCCTCTGGCTGAGGAAACTCAGAGGTTCACCTCTGGCTGCAGATGCTCCAGGATTACCTTACTCCGTGTCCTCACTGTAGGCAGGAGATTCAGGAGGGCCGCAGGCATGAGAAATCAGAAGCATCGCCTCCTCCAAAGGAGGACAAGTTTTGATGTGTGCTTTCCTACAGACCTCCAAACTTATCACTGTTTTCTTTGTCCTTGCTATTAAGGATGTAAATCATTGGGCATTGCCCTGTATTTCCACCCCCACCTCCATACAGACAAACACAAGGGTTTAGCAACACATGCCTACCACAAATGGGTCTGTCAGAGTAAAAGTCAGAGCTGAGCCTCCCTGTAAAAGATCCCACACATCAGAACAGCAAGATAAACACCCGACATCTCAGGTATGCAACGCAACCGCAGGGCAAATTTACTCCGTGTTCCTCCAACCGCAGCCCAGCACCACTCCCCCACCCCGGGCCAAGCCCCAGTTGTCCAGCTGGGTTTGCAATGGGCTGTGGCTCTGCTTTTGGGTCAGGATGGCAGGAGGGGAGGTGTCCCCACCCCAATGAGAGCTGTGTAGGGCCATTTTAGGGCTGGGTGCCTGCCCAATCTGCCAGTTCCCGCCCCCAGCAGTAGGGCCCTCCAGACCCAGTCCTGCAGTGACCTCCAGGGCCCACCCTGGTGGTGGAGAGGTCCCAAAGCCCCTGTCCAGGAGAGGATGGACCCTTCCAATGCCTCAGCAGATGAGTAGTAGTAGCATTCCAGTTTCTGTATGGGATCTGCTACAAGGCACACTGCTGACCCACCCCTCCTAGCAAAGGTATAGGTAATACTGCTGCTCCCTAGCAGTGTTATAGGGAATGCCACAGATCCCCCAGCTGCTGCGCTCAGCACAGCTATAGGGGACACTACAGATCTCTAGTGAAGCTATAGGGGCCACCTCTGACCCCCTGTGCCTCTGGTCCCCAGTACTGCCACAGGTAAAGCACTGACCCCCTGCACTGCCACAGGTGGCATTGCTGACCCCAGCCCTGCCCTGCGGGACACTGCCAGGCCCCAGCACCCCCAGGACAGCCCCGGGGGACACTGCCAAGCCCCAGATTGGCAAAGCTACAGAGGACGCCGCTGAGCCCTGCCCTGCTCTATGGGACGCTGCCGATCCCCATGCAAGCACTGCTTGCTACAAGGGACACCACAGGGCATCCCCAGTACCCCCCATCGGGGGCACCAGCACGCCGCATCGGGGACACCACTGAGCCTCCCCAGTACCTCTCGTCGAGGACACCAGTACCCCCCATCAGGGACACCACCGAGCATCCCTAGTACCCGGCATCGGGGACACCAGTACCCTCCATGAGGGACACCACTGAGCCTCCCCAGCCCTCTCTACAGGGGATGCCACAGATCCCCTCAGCCCCCCCTCACAGGGGAGACCACTGACCTCCCACAACCCACCCTCACAGGGGACACACTGACGCGCCAGACCCCTCTCACAGAAGACTCCACTGACCTTCCCCCCTCCCAAGCCCTCCCTCACAGGGGACACCACGGACCCCTCCCCAGNACCACCCGCAGTCCCCAAGCACGGCCACGGGGAACGAGGACCTCCGGGGACCCCCCGCAGCCTCCACCTGCCTTCGCCGCGCCGCTCCCCGCCGTCGTCTCCCGGNAGGGTTCCAGGTGCAGCGTTGGAACGGAGATAAGCGGGGTGCCCTTACTAAATATCGGGGGGGGCGGGGAAGGCATCGACTTCCCGCACCGACACAGGCCGGCGAGCTACAGGGTGAGGGAGGTGGCTGTTCCCTCAGGATGCTCGACAGCTTGGAAGGGTGCTGTCGTGTTCAGCAGGGAGGGTCGTCTTCGTAGGCATAGAAACTCCTGGGAAGAGGTTATCAGGAACAATTTAACAATACAGACACTTTTTTAAAAAAAAATAAACTGCAAGCCCCAAGCGGCCTCATCTTTGCCTCCGTTCTTGGCCCCCTTTGCCAGCCAGGGGTTACCTTCCCCCGGCATGATGTCTCTGAGCAAGCAAAGCCGTGAGGCCACCTAGGCCACTGACAAAGCAGGGCCAGGAGCAGGCACGGCTAGAAACTGAAAAAGACCGTATTTTTTTTGGTTTGCCCCGGGGACACGCACCTGTCAACAGCAGATCTTCCTGGCATGCACACACCTGGTTGCTGGCGTTTGCTTTCAAATATGCCTGACCTGGGTAAATTGGATATTCCTCCCTCAGTGTTCGCAGAAAAGACATGGGAGCCAGCTTTACCCTCATGACTGGTTTGAGGCCACAGCGGTTCATCAGTCTATAAGCAAACCTGTGCCCCAGCCCACTGGGAAAACCCCAGTGCTCAGACCCTCTGGTGAGGAAAGAGCCAGGGATGGCCGCAATATCCAGAAGTGCAACATGCTGCCTGTGGGCATATAGCGGAGATTTGACCAAGTCTGACTTGCCTCAGAAACTTGTCTGTGCCTTGAATCTGGGCAAATACGTTCTCTCTTTCATTGCTTCCCTCTCTTGTTACTTCCCACAGTCTCTCCTGAAGCCAAAGAGGCAAAGCCTGTGTCTAGTGAGACCGATGACATGAATCCACTGCAGCTTTGTGCAATACCGTGTAAGTGGGATTTGTCCTATCTTAATGTATGCACATAAATCCATCTCTGAACACTGCAAACTTTCACACATACTTCTAGGGGAAAAGGCGTTGTAGTGAAACATCTTGACTGGCTTCTAATAGTTTAGGTGCTTGCCTTAAATTCATGTAGTGGTCAGCCTGTAAATACTCCCCAGGCTTCTGTGTGAGAATCACTCCATCTTTGCTTAAAGGAAATTAATGCTCTGTGATTGAGTTCGCTCACCTATGCACTGTCAAGCTTTGGGTTTTTTCTGTTTTCTCTCTTTTAAATGCAACAGAAATCTCTGTGTTGAATATTTTGTAATTTTCTTAAAGAGATTAGAAGAAAGCCTAAAGCTCATTCTGAAGTTGCTTGGTAACGCTCAGCTTAAAACAACAGGAGCAACATGATTGACATGCTGTGCAGCAGCGTGGTCCTCCATGCAGGTTTGATCACCAGGCTCCTGTTTTTCTCAGGTATGTCAAAACTCACCCAGTTATGTTGGTGTCTGCCTACACCTCTGATATGGCAGATGAAAAAAACACAAGAGAGCCAGTGTTATGGAGATCTACTGATACAGGAGATACAAGATATATTGCCTCCTACCAGTTAACTAGCACAAGAAACATAAAAGCTGGCCAAACTGCGTACCTTGGTTTGCCTGTAGAGTCTCTCTGTTGTGGCCAACCACAAGGTGATGTTCTTTCTTTCTGCTCTATAAGCTACATGGAACACATCTTATACTTTTCTTAGCTATATGGTTTTGGTAAAACCATGCATAAGAGATGTGGCCAGCTTTGACATATAATAAGCAATTAGGAATATAAATATGTTTTAAACATTACTGCACACTCTACAGTGGAATGTTTGGCTATAAAAAGAAAAAAGGGGCAATCTCTTCTCAGCCTTCAAGCACCTGTAAAAATCTGTGACTGCTCCAAGTTCGCAGTCTGGGCTAAGAGTTTGTTTACACTAGAAATAGCAAGAAATTAAACAAACCACTGAGGAAAGAAGGACAAAGGTTTCAACTCTGTTCTCTGTGCCCCTCAAGATAATTCGACAGACCCTGGCAGTGGAAGAAGATCCAGTGAAACTGCCATTGGGCCATTGTAGAGTTTGGATCCATCGGCAGTCCTTCCCTTCCTTGGAAAGTATAGAAGCAATTGGCTGACAGATATAGAGCAGAAGCACTTAAGTACACAGATAGGGGCGATTTTCAAAACACTGAATTCCACAGGAAAATTGGCATTATCCAGGGAATGCTTGAGGAAACTGCTTTAACCAAGAGCCATTCATTCCTTCTTCCCAGGGCAGAAAAGGTATATTTTCTACTGAAGCATCTAACACTGGTGAGCAACGTTTCAGGTCCAAAACAAAGCAAAATGAGATGTTGTCTGAGCTGAACATTAATGTTGCCTTCCCAGCTTCCTAACATATGACAAGTTGTGTGCTCTGCAAGGGTTAAATTTGCTTGTGTAGAATCTGAAGACAAGCAGAAAGATCACAAATTCAGTGGGAATAAAAAAGTAGAAGAATGCTACCTGTGCTTATATGCTGAAGTGTATAAAAGTCAAATAACTACTATGGTTAATGTCCTGAGACCCAGGACTTGCTCTCCAAGCTCTATCAGTAAGAGGCAAAGCAAATCTGCTCTTCTGGAATTGCTAGTTTATGCTTCATTTTATATTATCCTCACACTGCCACATCTCAAAAGCAAAGCACAGTGCCTTACTGGGACCCAGGGCTTCAAGGCCATGCTGCGCCCACCCTGCTAGCATTAGATTAATTAAAACATTGAGCAACTCTTGTGAGTTTGCAAGAGGAGCAAAATCCTGAAGACCTGCGTTCCTAGACCAAATAACTAAAGTAAAAGCTTTCCCATTCTTCTGTTTTCCTGGAAGATTCACAAGCTTGCTCAAAAAGTGAGAGAGGGGGAAAAACGCAGGCTACCTACATAAGCCCCAACTTGTTTTATGTTTAACAACTGAAAGAGGAGAATGCTTTGAGCTCCGCTTCCCCTCCTTCCCGCTCCCCCCAGGATCTCCTGAAGACTGTGCAAAGTGCAATAATTAACTTTCCTAGGGAGGAAGTGAACATTTTTCAACAAGAACTTGGACACCATCCGTGGAGCTTCTCAGTACCTTTTCGTCCCTTCCAGGCCACAGGCTAAGCTGGGGTCAGTGCAGCTGAGGGCCTGGCTAACTATTTCTCACTGATTAAATGACAGAAAGTCACAGCCACGGGAAGCAAGAGGGGAAGGTGGTCTGTGTGTGGTGGAGGACAGCCCCGTTTAAGGTGCTTATACCCTGTTTCAAAGCATGAAGTTCTTGGCAGCAATAGGAGACCGAGCTGTCCCCATTCGCAGTTGTTTGTTCCCAAAAACGGCTTTGCACGTAGAAGCAAAACAGGAAACCAGAGCAGGGTTTAAGAGCTTTTTCTCTTTTCTTTCTGGAGCCCTAGGGTAGCCGTTACAAGGACGAGACAGGAGATGGCACTCGAACAGCACCAGTTGATCAGCCATCACGCTTAACACCTCCAAACAGAGGCTAGAGTTNAGCCACGGGGGAAATGTTTTCGTTGTCAAAGCTTCAAGTTTGCCATTAATGTTAATGCTTTAAACTTTGGACTGTAAAGGCTAGGCACGTTAAACAGCACCTGCTAGCTGTGCTCTCCCTCAGTTCACAATACAGCCTGGTACCGTGGTTAATGTTTCTCCTGGAAATAAAAATCAATCGTACACTTGATTCCATGGGAAAATGGCACTTGGATGTGACCACTTGCCAACTTGCTTCTGTACCATCGGTTACCACTAGTGAGGAAACCGCTCAGCAGAGCCTGGTAGGTTCACAGCAGGGTCTGCACACCCCAGGGATCACAAAAACAGGGATGAACTCTCTGACCCAAGAGGTCCCTCGTGGTCCTGCAGCAGCTAAACTGCAACCTCTTGTATGAGGCTTGCTTAAAGAAATGAGCGGATCATGCTTCCAAGTGGTCATCCGTGATTTGAGGGTTAACTTTCGCTCTCAGCTTTCTACACATAAGTGTTTTGATACTAAGTACTGGAGCCAGTATTGTAGCTTCCTCAAAACACTACATTTCATACCAGTTTGTAAAGGGGACAGCTTTGCTAGGTAGAAGACTGAAGGAACTCATGGAGGAAAAAAAAGACTAGACTATTAACGTTATCATTTAGCGTTTACTCCCTTTTTAAAAAAGAATTACAGGTTGATACATAAGCCAGGTTCACGAAGAACCAGAGTGACAGATCATTCCTCTAACTTATTTAGAAACAGATCAGACAGACTCCTATTTTACAGACAGGAAAGTGAAATTGCTTTACTTTTCTCTATAGGCGTTTTTTTCCAAATTTGAGAAGTCTTACTACAGCTGCAACACTGAGAAACTTCAGAGACCACAAAGGTCACCTAAGCCAGATAAACCCAGTACAACTGACCCAGCATTTAGGGAGCTTAATAAACCAGCTCTTCTTCCTAAAGCTGTTCACAGATGACAAGCTCTCCCCTTCTTCTTATTGCCAATGAATATGGTCATACTGAGTAAAGCGACATACCTGCATGATAAAGCCCACTTGTTTCCCTGAAAGCTATCTTCTAGCTGCAGCAGAGCACAAACAATGCAGTTATCTCTGCAGCAGCAGGATTCAGGAGCCCATTGTGGCAGGTCCTCTTTGAAGGCAGGAAGACAAAGGCAACCCCAGCCCCACACCTCCATGAAATTACCTTTGGCCACATAACGGATGTCTGAAGCCGAGGTTAATGCGTTTTCCTCAGGCTTCAGTGTGCTGAGTGGTTAAAGGGGGCAGAAAAAGAACAAACATCTATCACTTCACCCCCACATCTCTTTTGTAAGAGCTCTTCTGCCTCCATAGAGATATGCATCCCTGCCACCTCGAGTCAACACAGAAAGAGCCAGCTGTGGGTGCTCACAGCAGCTAACGCAATCAAACTCTATCCACAGACATGCCAGTTTATCAGTATGTTTGTTCCACTCAGAGACAGCACGCCTGCTCGCTAACGAGGAGCCTTTGCCTCTGTATCTATACTGTCCCTGCATGGGACAGGAACTATTTTTTTAATTATTTGTTTTTTAAATTCTTTGTACAGTACTTACCACTGTTAGCCTTCTGTCCACACAACCCATGCTATAAGTAGGAAAATGGGAACTAAGCAAGATTGGAACACTTCTATGGGATCCAGATTGCTTTTAGAAGGTCCAAACTTCTGGACAGTACTGAAATAGCTGATATAAAGCCTCCTGCCCTTACTAGGTAAACCTCTTCCAAAAATCTCTCTGTGTTAGCCCACCATTTACTACTCATGGACAGATTACCTGGCATGCTGGTAACTCAGTAGTAGAGGTGTTTGACCATTGCCCTCCCAACAGCGTCCAGCAGGGCTTATTTTCAGACAGGCAATTTTGAAATTAGCTAGATGCAAGAGGTCCAGTGTTGTGCTTGACCCACCGTTTCCCAGTGCTGGGAAGCTATCCTGAAGATACTGAGTTGCTGCGTAGAGATCCAGCCTGGACACAGCAAGATTAAACCACAGGTAGCAAGTGGTACTGGGACCAGACTGTCTCTGCATAGTTCATATGTCTACACTGCCCTGCCTGCTCATACTTCATCTCAGCTCTCTGTTATTCTGGATGGTAGAAGAGCTGACTGTATCATATATGCACAATAGTCTCATTTATGAAAAAGGAGCTGACTTGTTTTTTTCCCCCTAGATGTTGCTTGATTAAAGGAGAGGTGCAGTAACTAATTAGCATAACACAGTACAAAAGTCCGTTTACTTCCCAAGTGAGATTTGAACCTACGTTTTCCAAAGGCAGTATCGCCCCTCTAATACTGCCAGATGGACAGCGATAGCCAGAGGAAAATAGACACAGCTCTCTGAAGGGGTCCGTAGCCTGGCATACCCTGGGCGTGAGGCTTACAACACCACCGCAGTCTATATGTTATTGCCAATTCATCAGTCCAGAGTCACACAGAGAAGGAGCCAGAGAGGTCACACTTAAGAGAAACACAAATTGGGTCCACATCACAGGGAAAGAACATTTTCGATGATATGCCAGTATCATACCTTTCTCAGATCACAAAACAAGGCCAGAGGCCATATTTATGTACAAACAACTGACATTGGAATCTTTTTCAACCCTGAGGGTACTCAGATCATCTAAAAAATCTGCCTGTACCATCAGGCCAGAGGAACTCTTTTTTCTCTTCCAGAAAACACATCTTCCCAGAATATTTCTATTCAAAATTTCAGCTGACATACCCATGTACATGATGCAGCTGTCGGAACGCACCAACACAGATTTGATCATAATCCTGTAGCTGTCAGATGAAGGGATAAATATAACAGATGCATCACCAGGCAACGGCAGCAACGAAGGAAATGAAGCACATGAGAAAAATCAGGGTTTTAATGATAAATTAGCAGGTAGGAAAGATAATAAAGAATCAGTGAGTTCTGTTTGACATGTTTAGGATCTTTCCCACGTCAGAGTCTTCAATTAGATGGTAGCTATCATGGGAGAAAAGCGTCAACTTTAGGACTTAAGCACCCACCATTAGCATTAGTCTGAAAGCAGAGTTCAAGTTCTCATTCTCTGCAACACTCATTAGCAAGTTTTTCTGATCAGCTAATGACTTTTTTTTTTTCTCTCATTCAGAATAAGCTGTGGAGTACTTGACACAATCCTTGGAAGCCATGCGTCACCACCCAGCTGTTCTATGACGCTTTTCGAGTCCCACAACCAATTTTTGGTACAAGAATGGATCTACATTTCCACTTCAGCCTTGATCTTCAGTGCTGACTCGATTTCCAGTCCACTCACAGCACCGCTCATGCAACTGATATGTTGCTGCTTTATATTTCATTAAAAACAGTCACTCCACGTCCTGAAGTTGCTCACAAATTTAGAGGTCCACTTTTAAAAAAGCAAGCTGCTTTGTCACCTTGGCTGTGAAGCACAAATCCAGTTTACAGTTTTCTTTCACTTTAAAACTCCAGCCACTCTGTCATATAAATACAGTTTGATGGAGAAATCTCACCACCTTCATGGCAATCATCAAAAACCTGCAAAAGCAAGCCCTGTGTCAGTAATTATATACAGCAAGCACAATCTAACTGGAAGTAACATGCTCACGTTTTCTGCTCCTTGCACAGTAGAAAAGCAGAAGTCTAACAGAGGCCAAAATCTACGAAGTCTAATGCCAGCTCTGAGGAAGAATACTGTGAGCGCAACAAAGCAAAACAGACCCCACTGCAGTAAATCATGGAAATGGACACGCTGGCAAGTTTTACCCACATATTATCAGTTTACAATCCAAGCAGGAGAGACCAAAAGCTAGACAGAAATAAGTTAGCTTGTTCAAAAACATAAATAGGCAAACATGGGATCAGAAAATATAATAATACGATTTGGAATGGGCTACACTTGATGGCACCCTTTGACATATAGTAAAGAGACAACATACAAGCAGGAAACTTCCTGGCCTAAACTAAAGAACCTGCCTCTTACACCATAGCTAAGGTATCACAGGTAACACTCATAACCACAGTCAGCTTAGAAAGCCACAAGGAGCATGCACAGGCACAACCTTGCAATGTGCTAGCTGGCCATTAGCGGGATTGCACCCACATATTCATATACAGAATTAATTACTTACGGGACAGAGTCCACAGGGCGTCCTGACTAATCCAGTGGGTTGTATGAGAGGACTGACGGCTCTGTACAACTTCATCTGTCCATCCACACTGCCTACCGTCCCTTCCTTTGCAGCAATAATAGTCATCTCCACTTTTCCATCATATATTAGTGTATTTAAAATGGTTTCAATGTCTTCCATTGACAACTCGACCTAAGAAATAATTTGTAAAATAAATATTAGTAAATGAGCAAACACCATCAGTTACAAATCCTTAGAATTCTAACCTAGCCCAGACAAAGGAACCAGTCTTGCTGGGCACTTTATAGGGTTGTGCAGATACAAAAAGAAAAGCAAATACCTCCTAACTACCAAGCACTTTTGGATTACACTAGCCTTGGCTTACCAAAAAGAACTTCCCTATGCACCTCAAGTGTCTACATCATCCTAGCATGATACGTTTCCAGTTTTACAGGAAAACAATCATGACAGAAGATAGACAGGCTACTGAAGATATGCCTGTTAATGGTGACCAATAATTACGGGGTTTTTCTTCCTCCTTTTCTTTTTTCCTCCCCTAAAACTGCTTGAAGTGCATAGGCAAACTTGGGAGAAATTATAAAATATAAATCAGTTGAGATTGTTAAAGGAAAAATCACCCCAGTTCCCATCAGCAAGTATGTGGATGCAAATTCTTTTATACATCTTTGAAAAATCCACGTGCACAAACTACCCTGGAATCCCACGGAGCACCAATGACCCTCCTCAAAAAACAATAAAGCGGCAAAGCCCACTTCCAATACAATAACCAGGTAGGGTACTTATCGGACCCTCACCAAATTTGCAGGAACCAACTCCTGCAGCTACTCTTGCTTTTTGAGAGTAGTAAGATGAATCTCTTCTGACCTTACTGATACCCAGTTCACAGATGTATTTCCACACCTCATGAGATGAGGCGAATGAGCTGTTCCTCTGTATCATGGGGTTCTGTTTGCTCTCTCGAGCTGCTTCTGCCTAAGAAAAAAGCAAAGATGAGTTATAGTCAGTACTCACTGCCAAGAGCCTCCTTCACGGTTCGGTTTCAGGCAGACTGAAGTATAAAAGTTGATTTCCAAACCATTTCTGGGACATGTTTTTTATTTGGTATTTAAAGCTATGTCCTTAAGATTGATGTAGGTGAGACAATGCCGTGCACAAGCAAACATAATTTTACACTAAATGTGACAGAAAATGTACACAGGGATTTAGATTAATATGAAGGAATATCAGCATCTGGCAGGTTTTTTTGACACAAAAGAAATTTCTGCTGTATGTAGTGCCAGTTAAAATATATTTCAATGGAACAGAGAAACGTTGCAATCTGCATAGGACTTATTTAATGGAAAGCAGGCTTCTCCTGCAGTTATACTAGAGAAAATTGTTTTCCAGGCAGAGATGACTGACTAGTGCCTTTCTCAGAAATTAGGAACTCTGCAGGGAAAACAGTGACTTTTGCTAGGTTTTTTGATCCGGTGTTCTTTGCTGCCTAGCTTGTCATTGGACTTTGGAGACTGAAGGCTTTGCTCCGTGTACAGGTGTGAAAATACACATTATTGAAGTGCAACACCATCACGTTTGCTGTGACAAACACAATCCAGTACAGATTTGCCAATGCAGTTATAACAATGTCCAGCACTTGCAGAAAACACTATGGAAAACTCAAGCCTTGCTTGTCACTGGTTTTATAAAGAAAATAATTACTTGCACAAAACTGGTGGCTTTAGTAGTGGCACTCACCTTACTCTGTAGAAATTTAAAACACTGTTGATTTAACACCTCCACAAATTCAGACTCAAAGTCTTGGTCACTGTACCAAGCCCCACCAGTCACTGAGCGGTCAGGCTGCAGGTTATATAGCATATACACCTTCTTCTTGGATGCCTGTTAAAGAAAAATGCACAGCTCTTAACAGCTGAAAGTCTTCCATAAGAAAGGAAGATTTAAGGAGATATCTGCAAAAGAGATAGTTCATTACTCTAAAACCTGGGGCACAGCAATCCAGCTGTGCTTAACATGTTTGACTCTCAGATCACATGGAGATAAAGAGAAGATCAATACATTTACATTCCTAATCACTTTGTAACAGTGTTAGAGGAGAGAAGCCTACTAACAATGTGCACACAATACAAACCTCACTGAAGATGATCTCAGAGTTTAATTTTAACCTATTGACTCTAATCCTCCTCCACAGTCAAAGCAGGGCAGGAACGTGTCTTTAGAAGACAGCAAAGACAAACTTTCAACTGTTTCTGCAGGTTTTGATCCGTGCACTGATGATGGGAGGAATGACATGATTAAACCCTGCAGCTAAAGTTAGCCCTTGCAAGCCCACTTCTTACTGCCACACCTAGACCGGGTGAATGGGAATGCTGCTTTAGTCCTGATATTAGTAGCCAATTAAAGGGCAATGGTCATCCAAAAGACTACTCAGCAACCACTGAAGCCAACCAATTTTAGCAGTGTTACATCCCCCGTATGACTAGATGAAGCCAACATCTCTCACAAGAACATGAAAAAGCTACTGCTCTCCTATGTCCAACTTCTTTATTTCCATTTTACTTTTATTTAGGAAGTCGCCCTCACCTCTCACTCCCCCCATCTCCCCAAACAATGCACACACGCAAGGCAACGTATTGCCTCCGTGGTGCAGATGAGACTGGCACATAGAAAAGGCTAGTACTCTAGTACGTGGACTGTTTGCACATAAGGTAAGAAAGTACTTGAGTAACTGGAACAAAGTAAAGGGACCAAGACTGAAACAGAACCAAATGTCTTAGATATTATTTGAAGAAAACAATGCAAATCCAGTATGAAACAGATAACTGAAGGGAGTTTAGAATCTCCAGATGAGAGTAACCTTGCCAGGCCACGTGCAGCTGTAACCATATCACTAGTACCATACAAAAAGCTGGGATTGCTTCAGTATCAGAAACACCAAGTTGTGGTACAACAACATTGGGACCAATGGAGAAAAAGTAATTATGGGCAGGTTGCTTATTTGGGTGGAGACTGAGTGGAGAAAAGGGTGGTAGAAAGGAGAGTTAAGAAACAAGAAAGGGGAATAAAGTATAAAAATCAATCGGGGAACAACAGAGGGCAGGATCTGCAGAGAGCAGGCGTTTGGATGCCTACAGACAAATTGGAAACCCACCAGACTCTTCCCTAGCTTTATGTCTTAAAGACCAGATATGGAAGAGCAGAGAAAAGAGTGTCAGAACTGCAGGTTATCAGTAAGCAGTGTGAGAGGTTTGTGAAGGGTAAAAGAGCTGCAACAACAGTTGTGCACCATAAAGAATTAAGAGAACTAGAACTGCAATTTGATAGCAATAGTATGTAATTAGTAGTGGTGGGAAGAGTGATAAAACTGCATGTTAATAATGATAAATTTACTAATTAGATTATTAATCAGTTTGTTAGTTGATTATTTAACAAACATTATCGTCTCTCGTATCTGTTGCACCTCAAACCTACAAACTAAAGGCAGAGTCAAATGCTGGTGCACAGTCAGTGAGAGTGGTGGAGGTAGAATGAGGTTTCTCTGCTCCCAGTCCCCTGTTCAAACATATACAGCATGCAGCAAACGTTTGAAATGGTCAAAAAAAAGAAGTCACAAAACACTCACTGCCACAGATTTAACTGCTTTAATTAGTTTCTTGCTTTCCAAGTTTTTCAGTATCTTGTTGATCTCCGTTAAAGGCAAATTACTTTTGTATCTAATGTCCCTGCTCCAGATACCTGTTTAAAAACAGAGAAGTGAATAGAAATGAACAGAAGAAACCATTTGTTTCTGTACGTACTCACAAAGCAAAAATCACATCACAACATTGCTTGACTCGCTTGCCAACCATAGGATGTATCCTCGGTCCTACCACTCCCAGCAAGAGGGAGTGAAGGAACAGAAAGGGATGGGAAAAAAAAACAAAAAACCAAACCAACCACAACTGACTAAACCAAGAAATACACATCACAACACTGTCCTCCTGCCCTTTACCTCTCCTCCGAGAGTTCTTACAAGTGGATCCCATTTTACTGCCAACATGAATACATCACAGAAATGTTCCTGCAGTTTTAGGTAACTAGTGTTTGCTTCAACAAAATTATGACAGCCAGTTCTACCTGCCATCTCTCAACCATAGCACGCAGTGACTGCTGAGAAAGTCTGGTTACTAGCAGTGGTTTCTGCTGGCAGTACACCAGTTAAAAGACAACATGATATCTATATCGGATTTAAGTAGTGGGTGTTCTGTGGATTCCTTAGCTTAACAGTCCCATAGATAACTCTTAATTCATATTCCAAATATTCTGAAAGAGCCCCCCCAAAAAGTCAACCAGGACAGGTTGTTATTTTAATGGAGAAATATATCATCTTCTCTTTTGTTTTTAAAAAGTGGGCACATGGAACATTAGCTACAGACCTGGTATGGGGACTCCAGATTTTATATTTGTATTGTCTGGACAAACGTTTAAAAGTTTGGACAGGAACGGTTCCATAAGTAAACAGAGTTAGTACCATTCACAATTATAATTTACTTAAAATACCTTTGTTGCCTGCATCTTCTATAATTTGGTAAACCAGTTTCTCTTGATTGTCAGAGCCTTTCATTTTACTGTAAAATAAGACAGACATTGGGATTTTTGAAAGGTCCAAAATTTGACAGAAGTAGGATTTGTGTTAAACTGAAAACAAGTACTATGAAAAAAAACAATGCACAAAGAAAAAAAAACCCTACACAATAAGCCCGCCATTGGCAAATACAATACATGACACTAAACCTCTCGATCAAGCCAAGCTTGCCAGTGAGAAGCCACAGTTAAGAGAAAAAGAGCACAGTATGAAAGGAAAGTGACTAAGCAGGAGTCACTCCACTTGTCATAACAACGGGGAACTTGGAGTCACGTATTAACACACTGTGGAAGGTCAAACACAGCACAGAGCATAATTTAGGATAATCTGTCTCTAGAGAGAATGTCTTAAGAGGGATAGTAAAAAGCATGCTCCCAACTCTAAAACATGCCTTTTCACCAGTCTGAGAAAGCCTGAACTTAGCAATCTTTTTCTAAAGCATTTGAAAAAGAGCATGACACACCCGCACTGAGGATAACTTTGAAGGCTATCTCTTTCCAGAAGTATGTCTAGGCATCTTTTACTCAGATTTACATAGGCATCACAAGGCATAGTTTGAAGCTACATTATAATAAATCAAAGAGCATGAGTTCAAGTGGCCTCCTGGAACAGCTGTAAATATGAGCACTGATCCCGTAACGCAAGCAGTGAGGAAGACCACACAACCACAGTTTGCAGACGGTATGGTTGGGCTTCAGCTGGATTTCACCTAAACATATACGTATGTTTGCACACATCACTGCTCAGTCATCACTTGCTAGCAGGAACTCTGCTAGCATGTTAGAGCTACAGTCCCATGGCACCCTCCGTTCAGTAGAAACCACTATACCTAATACAGTTTTCAGGATCAGCTCAGGGGATTTAAGCGTACGCTCCAGAAACAAGAAGTTATGTTCTGTAAAATCCATGTTACGGAATGTCTTCTCATCAATGCTGCACGTGAGCTGCAGAACTGTGTTCCTAATATATTTATCCAGCACACATAAGGCTTACCTTGCATTTTGAGACTCTTTGATTCTATACAGGAGGCCTGCGTTGCTCCTGAGAAGGTCCAGTTGCCCCTAGGAGAGATAAGCACAATGCATTTACTTTCCCGCAAATAGCTTCTTTCAGAACATGGCAAGAATCTTCTAATATTCTAAATTTAAAACCTTATTCCATGTCAACTGAATAAAGCAAAGGGAAAATAACATTTCTAGCCACTGGAAACAATAACACCCTTGAGGATATATTTTTCCCCTACAAATATTCATTTGTCATCAGCTATCAGAAATAACAAACACAGTTCCTGACCCTTCCCACAACATCTATGCACTTCCTATTATTTCTCCTAACTTACACCATTGGACAAGGGATACCAAGTTCTCATATACTTTGTTCTTGCTTTCCACCACAGCACAGCTACCCAGAAATCACCTTGGAGCACTACTGCACAAGTTTTGAATAATTCTGAGTTCCAGTAGCAAAGTTCCATTTTTTACTAAGCAGAGATCACTGGAAAACTGCCAGCCAGGATTGACAGTGCCTCTCAGAGGCAAATTACTGACATCTCTCATACACAAAACATCTGTCCTGCCCTTAATGCTTGCGCCTAGGCCAGGCAAATTCTTATTTCCTATTTTGAAGGAGCAAGCAATTAGACAAATCCAACAGCATAAGTGAGTATAATTGCATTAACTAACACGCAAGTGCCTCTCTCTTCAACAGTGCTCTCTCAACTGCACCACTCACTCTATTTCTCGACTTCACGCACCCACAAAGCAGCAGCTAAGAAATCTTGATCTTTAAAGACCTTAAACATTTTGCTGACGCTCAAGTCTATGCCACACTGAACAAGACTAAACAGCAACTATCTGTTCCCGAACACGTGGCAGTAGTAGTTGACCGCAATCCTCGCTCCTATCTTAGGCTGACTGATGATACAGTAAAGGGAAATGCCTAGTGAGATGCGGGAAATCTATAGAATATGCAAGAAAATCCCTTGAGATGTCTCACTTGCATATTATCAGAGTAATCCACAACTTCAGAATTTTGTGAGGGGTTTGGAGAAGATCTTCACATGTAAGGGCATGGGCTAACATTAATTCTTTTATTTCTAACTAATTCATTCCCCACCATTAGCGAGCAGGCCTTGTGGTTATCACCTGTGGCCGCCTTACCACCTGCGGAACCACTGCAACTACACTGCACCCCACTGTTACATTAGCCCATTGTATCACATTCTGCTTTACAAAGAAACACACAGGGAAAAGACAACCAAGGAACTTTAGACACAACAAAAAAATAAATGTGGTACTTCTCAGTGGTAGCTTCCTCACCTAGAAATCCACATGGATATACACATTCATGTTAACTTCATATTACAGAATGGAAAGAGTAAGTTTTGAGGGATGTTATGGCAACCATAAGTAAGTTATGGTACCTGTACATTATGGCAAGTGCTGGGATGGCTTTGCTAGCCCAGCTCAACAGGTTGCTACCATGCAGCCTGTATGTATGAAGAGTGCTCCAGGTTGGCTGAACTAACACAAGGAAGGTGAGATCACCCTACCATCGAGAGCAGCCTGTTGATCGCCATGGCTCGCTGCTGGGCTTCCATGTGAGGCATGTCATTTTGAATCACCTGGTCTGTGATACCGTGAGGGAACTGATGACACAGCTCAATAATCCTGGGGGAGGAGAAAAAGCCAGTTTAGAATCATGTTCTATTGCATCCAAAACCAGGTCCAAACAGTAATAGAGTGAGAAGGAAAGGAACAACTCAGGTGAAAAGTACCCACAAACTGCTTTTTGGTCTTATCTATCAAGGGAACTTAGCATCTACTCCCTGTGCTGACAAATATGCTTTTGCAACTGCTGGACAAATTACCTTTGCTCTTTGTGACAACATGGGGATCCTTTTTACTTTTATGTTGCTCTCGTTATTAACAACATGGATTTAGAGCTCCCTGTACAGTTTCATTATACAAAAGGTTCTAATGGGAAGGAACTGCTAGTTAGCCAGAGAATGCAAATACTGATGAAATATCTTTTAGGAAAAATAATGACTCGATGCAGAAAAGCCACAATTCCCTTTTCCAAGAACAGAAAGTCACCAGGGCAGCCGAAGGTAACCCCACCCCATCCCTCGCTGCTACCTAAGCCCGCACAAAACACACCGCCCCGACAACAGCAAACCTCCGGCGGGATCCATTTCCTCGCCACCACCCGAGCCTCCACCAACACGCCCTGCCGACTCCCCCGCCCCCCAGGACACTTCCCTCCCCTCTCCTCC
>VWZL01000106.1:1024979-1080644 GCA_013396915.1 Stercorarius parasiticus | reverse complement strand
GGCAGGGCTGTGGGGTGGGCCCAAGAGGGGTGAGCAGAGGCTGTATGAGGGGATGTTGAGTGTGGGGACCAGGGACTGCCATGGGACTGTGTGGTGTGGCCAGGGCTGTGGGACAGGACGGAGCGGGGTGGTCAGGTTCATGCAGTGGGACCGAGTGGGGTGTCAGGGGCTGTCCAGCAGGGATGGAGTGGGATGAGGTGGGGTGGGGTGGGCTGTGCCGTGAGGCAACGGGAAGCGGGGCCTGACCTGGCAGGGCCTGTGCAGGCAGCGACGGAACCCATGCTGGGGCAGGGGCCAGTCAGGACCAGTTGTGTCCCACCACGGTTGGGCTCCCAGAACGCTGACAGAGGGCACTGTGCTTTTGGTCCAGGTGTGCCAAGAGCAGGCGAGTCCTTGAGGAAAAATACTCTTTGCTGCCTCATGTCAGGTAAAGATCTGATTGACCCATCGTTGTGTTTCCCGTGCCACTGCATGCAGCCTAAGAGACTTTGGCTGAGAACTGCCCACACTCCTTAGCCACTGTTTCAGGCAACCCAGCCAAGGAGATGGGCAGCTGCAGGCAGTACTGTGCTGTAGCTTGTCGTAGCCCCACTGAGAGCGTGGACTGATGAACACCTCCCATGCTGAATCATTACTCTCTGTGTTGATGAGTAGAGTAAGAGGTGTTTCTGGAGGATTGAAGGGTTGGTTACAAAACCAAATCCTTCTAGTGTAGACATGTTTCCTGGCCCTGAGTATCAATTCCCAAGATCTGGAGTACATATTTTTGCATTGTAAAATGTTATCGTATCCAAATGCAATTTTTCACTCTTGAATTGTGTGACATGATAATGACTATGTAAATTATGATAAATCATGTTTGGCACCTGTTTTGTAGGTATATTCTTAATAAGCTGTAGGAATAGCTGTCTTGCTTTAGTCCTTTTCGGGACATCTTATGTATATTCAGATGGCCACGATGAAAAAGAGGCTGGTCCTTCCTGCAGAGAAAATGACACCACATCTGCCACGATTAGGGTTGAGATACTTTGCTGTCACTCACTCTTACCACGTATCACTGCTGTACGATGCTAAAGCTGTTTCACTTGAATACACAGAAATCAGACTTGAGCAAGGAAGGCCGAAGTGAAATGGAAGCGCCAGTGTTGATCTCAAGCTTTGTTCACAGTTCTGAAACAGGAGAGTAAGTCGGAAGTGTGATGGTCATTAGGATCTGGCTCCTTTTCAATGTGAAAATAATGCAAACATTAATGAGAACTAACAGTTTAAAGAATCCAGTGTTGTCTCTTTTAAGAGGAAAAAATGAAGACAAGCAATCACGTTAAAAGACTGTATTTCTCAATGCATTCTTCTGTTTAGAAAAATTATTGTCTGCCTTTTTGGTTTTCTTTTTTTAAAGATCACTGCTGAGAAAAATGACAGCTGGCTCTATCTCAGTTCCTCAGGTCATACCACTGAGAATCCCTCTTCCAGGAAAGGCTAAACATGAAATAGACACAAATACTCTCGTAGAAATAAAATCAGGTATGAATAAAAGCTTTGACTCTATGTAAAACCTTATGTGTTCACTTGAAACTTTTAGCCTCTATACTTTCGTTGGCGTTTAATTATGATTTTTATGAGTTCCCACTTCCTTAAGGAACTTATAAAATTAACCAACGTGTTTTGATACACCAAATATACTTGCACTTAATTTTTTGCATTTAAGCAATATTATTGATATGAGTTATTTCATATATGCTAGCGGTCTTAATTGCTTCCAGGATCAAGCTCTTAAGATGTTGCATTTTGCTTTCACTGCAAAACCAGTGCTTGAAAGTATCATATGCCGGGCTCACTCCAAAGGTGAGCCTTTTCCTTTACAGTTTTTGAAATGCCACCTTTCACCATGGGAGAAAATATCTTTTCTGTCATCAGAACAGACAAAGTGTTGCAATGTTTTAATACAAAACCATTGTGCAGATACTTTACGAAGAGAAATACTGCTTATAATGAAATTGTGTTCGTTGAGTAACTAATTTTTCATGGGAGAAACAATTTTTGTCCCAAACATTCAGTCATTTATGGAACTGCTTTATTTTGTTTATGTGAGAAAAATAAAGCACAGTAGTGAGTACTTTGAAGCGTAGAGCTTGTTTTTCACAGGTTGAATACAGTTTGGCTAATTACTTTCTCTGTGTCTTTCAGATACGCCTGAGGTCTCCATTTATTACACTTTAGATGGAAGTAAACCAGAACTCATTAGGAAACCTGGCTATGGAGAGCATAACACTTTTAAGTATAAGGGTCCTATCGTATTACCAGTTGGGAAAATAATGGTGAAGGCACTGGCAGTTACAAAGTAAGTATCCTGTTTTATTTTAGTCATATTTTGACAAGGGACAGATATTCCAGTCATGGCTTGCAGCCGTGTTGTTTAAAGCACTCCATACCTCGCAAATGAGAGACGCCCCTTTCCCCAGCCCATTTGCAATCTGTGTGATCTTCATGGGTTGCATTGGCTTCACTTTCTCATAACATTTTTTATCCATTAAGTGTTTGTGTGGTTGGATTATCTCTTGGATGTTTATCTCCTGGGCTGAGGATGTAGGCCGATGATACATAAAGGCTATGGGTGAGAAACTAATAAAATATACTATACTTAGAGCTCATCCTTTTGAGCATGGTCATCAGAAATGCCAGAGGAACTAGTATGGTGTTTTCTGGGGTTATCCAGATTTATAGAAGTTGGTCTTCCCAGGAATTTGCTTAGTTTTTCCCAAAGGAGCACAGAATGCTAAACCTTCACAGCTAAAGTACGATGTTGTATGTGCAAGGGTTAAGTAAAAATACAATACGTAGAAAGAAAATTGGATTTTGCTGCACAGCCACTGACTTTCTCCAAACTACTTCATGCTTAGAGACAGAGAGACGACACATGCATTTTCTTTCTGTACCATGTTGCATTATCTTTTATTTCCAAGGGAGCAGAAACTACTGTTTCAGCTGGGGATTTGTGCTTGCTGTTCCCAGCTATTAACACCTGCAGGTAGCCTTTGCTTGTGTCCACACTGGAATATAACAACATTATATTCCCCGTGCAGGGATATGCAAAACCTAGGCCTATATGATTTTCTGATATCACTACCTAGATTAATGCTTGTTTCCAGTATGTTTTTATTAAGGCGTTTTCAGGTGCGCTAAATAGATGCTCTAGAATTACAATAAATCCTAAATGAATGGTTTGGACATTTACAGCAATTTCAATTTTCCTGCTGTAATTTAATAAATAGCAGAGAATTACAGTTGTTTTATCACATAAATACCATGCTACCTGCTGTTTGACTAGGAAAATGAATATGGTATTATGAATGGAATAAAAGTCTTGCTCCCCTCTATTTTGTGCAATACTGGCAAATGCTAGTTACCCTAGGAAGCAGACACAGGAGTATCAAGAGTTCTATATTTAAAAGATGTCGAAGGATTAAAGTATCCCTATGTTTTATTGGTAACTTCTTATTGTGCACTTTTTAAACTTAAAAAAAACCAAACCGAAACAAAACAAAACTAAAAACAGAGAGTATTGCCCAGGATTATACTTATCAACTGAAATAATGACTTGCAAGCAGGGAAGAGATGTTCCAGCAAATAAGCCACGCTCGTCAGTGATTTACTTGTTGCTGCACATGGGTTTGTGGCATCTATATAACTTTGTGAACGTTGATTTTCAGGGACTGCAGGGAGAGTACAGTAGTAACAAAGGTGTTTCTGGTAGAGTACAAACAACCAAACATCCTCTTCTCTGTTGAAGACGATGATAAGAATTTCCTAAAAGATATCACCACGCCGGTAAGTTTTAGCAGTTGTAACCCCTTGTGTGAATATAAAATGCTATATGTATGATATTACTTAGAGATTAAACATTGATTGCCTATACTTTTAATATATTTTATTTTCTCTGTTTGCCCATCTTTGCTGCCTTAGTTCTTTTTGTAATATTAAAATTTCAAGGGGACACATTATTTTTTTCTCCTTTTCACTGGACTTTTATGACTAATTCTGGTCAAATATTTTAAAAATACATTTATAATTTAAGCTTTTCAAATGCTTGCATTGAAAATAAATGCCTTGATCAAGTATTTGTAGAAACATAACAACTATGACAAGAGAGGATTAGAGCAAAACCAAAAATTTCATTTGGAATTCAAATGGGATTACTTTTCAGGAGAGGGAAGGTGGAATGTTTACTACAAAATCAAAGAAGAATGGAGTGAATGTGGAAATCAAGCCTGCCTGGAGTGAAGCACCCCAAGATTTTCAAGGTATGGTATTACTTCATAAAAATGAAATAGACTTCTGTCTTAGCCGAAAATAGGGTAAAGCTTTCCTTTTGTATCACTGGTAAAATATGGGCAATTTTAAAACCATCTCAGAAGACCAAACATTCTCTGGGAATTCCAATTTTGATTGCTCAACACTGCAAATAGAGAACAAAAATTACCTTCTATATGTTTTACATTACCTCTTAAAAACGTATTAAAATGTTATTCATTTCTCAGCTACATAACAAGGCCCAGCCTATATTTCCCTTTGTGCCAGAAAAAGCTGTTAAATTGATGGGACTACCAATCGTTTATGGAGTTCTTTACTGATGTTTTCTTGCAGTAAGATTCCAAAATAAATACACAGAGCAGAAATGAAAGCTTAACTCAGATTTTATTTATAGATACAGCCTGTTACTCCATGGTAACAGCAATGGGACTGTTTAAGAGCAGAGAATCGTATTAATGTTTACTCATTAACTTACTCTTAGGAGCTGGGGAGTTTTTGAGCACGCAGGAAGGAAGAAAACTGTAAATAGAAAAAATGCAAAAGTAAGCTCTTTCATAGAAGACTGAGGTTTCTTCTAGTTTAATTTCCTGTAATGCCATACAGTTTATTTGAACCCAAAACCAAGATGTCAAATAGGTTTTTAAATATGCTTAGCTATTGGAATTTAAAGCAAAAGTATGTAGTATTCATGTTAAGATAATGTTAACTGCATGAAGTGAATGACAGTGGAATAACAGGGTTATAATTTTAGACTTGGAAACAGAAAAAAAGACTGCTCACAGGTCCCTGCAAGGACCGCAGCTCCCTGCCAGTCATTTGGAAACAACAGAGTACAGAGAGGAACCCATCTCAGGACTACCAATAGAGTCGTTACAGGTAAGCCAAGGGGTGTTGAGGAAAACTGTAAAAGGCTGTCACCAGAACTGAGCTCTGAAAAAATAAAGATGTGAAGATTTGTAGTATCTCAGAAATTAATGCCTTTGTGTTATACAGTACTAATTTAAATTTAGTGGTAATGACACACTGGAACAGGAATGCCCAAAGCAGTACACAGTTATCAGTAAGGACAAAACCAGGCAAAGCAAATTAACAATGCCTGCATTCCTACTAATTCTCTTCTAATACATTACTGAATCTGCAATTAGCAAATAACTATTGCTATAGGTCAGCAAGTTGATATTTAAAGCTTAATATTCAGTAACGCTGTCTTGGAAGTAAATAGCAAGACATTGATTTATTTTTATTGGAAGAAGCTGTGGATCCTTAATGCAACTAATGGGGGAATCAAGTGTAGTAGATATTCCTTAAAGCAATGCATTTCAGTGCAGTTTGTCTCAAATAACACCTTTAGTTGATTTTGCTACTCTTGCATGCATTTTGCAAATATTCGCTTACTAAGGCTAAAGAATTACCTTTATTTCAGTTTGCTAGTTCTTCTGCAGTAACTAGCCGGAAGAGCTTAGCAAGCACACGGGTGGCAAGCATCCAGAGGGAAATAGATTTCCTCAAGTAAGTGACTTCTCATTTTAACATATTTGTCCTTGGAAAGTAACTGAGCAATTGCCTTTTGCAACCAAGTTGATAATACTGTGGGGCTCTATAAAAATGAGGAAAGGAAAGTCAGGCACTGTCTCATAACTGAAGAATGTTATCTAGGTAGAGCTTTGAAAATTCTTTTTCTTATGTATAGTTTTATTTACATCTCACCATACACAGTTATCACCTATGTTATCACCCTTTAAAAAAAATTCATAACACCTGCAGGATCAGAGGAAAAAGTTGTCTTTTCAAATTAGAGTACAGCCCTCGCTGCTATAGGTGAAAACTGCTCACTGGAGTAGTCTCACAGAACTTTAGTGCTTATCAATATTGAAAGGGTTATGTGATCTACATCTGTGGTTCCCCATGTTGCAGCAGTCAGGCCTGATACAGATTGCGTGTCTGGAGACTTGTTTACCTCATATGGTGAGGAAGAAAGTATGAAACTCCATAGCAGCCAGAGAGCTTTCTACCTTGCAAAGCTTAGAGTTCAGAACCTCATGTCACGGACACTGGGGCATGGTCTGTTGGACCACCATAGCTTGGAAACCACAACTGAGAAATCAGTGCCCTAAGTCCTATCACAGCGGGCTCTACATTAATCATTATTATGCAGCAGTACAGTACCAAAACAAGCTCAGCCAGTTTGCTCTTACTTTCAGATGTGCGCACTGTTCTGCACCTCGCCTGTCTAACCCCTTGGCTCACTTCTGTCAGGAATGTGGATCTCCTATCCCACCTGTGCCAGTACGTCGCTTACCACCCCCTGAAGGAGCGCAGGTCAGCAAAACATCATAACAATCAACAAATCCTCTTTGGAGAAACCAACTTCCTCAGCAAATTACACATTCAATGCTGGCAAAACCATTATTTAGTCACACTTTCATTTTGAAAGCTCCGTTCTGATTGGTTTATTTTGTTCAATACCTTTAGCAGTGGACCCACTGTAATTCTTAAACAATGGGCAAATTTAACTATAGATTGATTCAAGTGCCATATATTTTAATAAGGATAACGACGAAAATAGTGTTTTATTCACTTGTGCCAGGAAACATCACCAAATTCAGATTCCTCCTCATCCTGCAACAACAACCACTGCATCTTCAGGACCTGCATTATGCATCTTATTGCAGTGCTAACTTGTGCAGTTAGTTAGTAACTAGTGCCTGTGTCATAGCTGTAGAAGATCCTTTCATATGCCTGAAACCTTAAACAGTGGCATGTGTGGTCATATGTATGAGCACCAAGTTTTTACAGTGATGCCTGTAACTATCTTCTCTAAGCTCTTCCCAGGAGATAATAACCTGATCTAACATGTTAATGGTGTATTTTTTTTTCCTGTATCATCAGAAAGTTGGCTTGTCTGGGGCAATACTGTAGTTTCAAGTGATGACTGAGAATATTCAGCGCCTCTTTAGACTGGGTTCATAATTAGGAGGATTTGAACTACCTGCACACGTTTTATAGTAGCATTTTTAATTTACTGAAAATTAACTTAGTAACTTTCTGGCATATTTTTAGTAGTTGGTAAAGTGTTCTCTTTCCAGTTGTCTTAATATTTTCTCAATAACCTTTGATCTTTAGGGATCAATATCAGCATCTCTTGCTGTCAGTTGCTATGTCTCCAGTGACTCTGTTGCCGGCGTACACTCTAACCAGGAAAATATTGAAAATCTCATGATAATCTTAATGATCTCATTAGGGTCCTTAACATGCGGTGATGTGGTTTTTTTCTTCAGATGGCACCATGTCTTGAATGTGGACATCTTGTGCCAATGAATACACCCACTTGTATTGTGTGTGAGTGGCCAATAGCTCCACAGCTGCAGCCCCAAACCAACAACTGCATAAAGGTACTGGAGAATAAATATAACAAAATAGCAATTCACCTCGTGGCATGCATTTTTCTAACAGATGACATCATTACAAAAATTTTGATCCAGCTTGGGTTTGTGTAATTATATTACGACAGCTTTAAGAATTAGTAGGATTAAAACCACCTCGAATAGAAATAATCTTTAAAGGTAAACCACATAAGCTCAGGAAGACAGGCTGAAGAGCACATGATGTAGCAGTCTGAATGACAGGAATGCATGCACTTGTGTTCAGTAGAGAGATATTATATGACTCTATGATTTATGACCTCAGTATTACTAAGCATTTTATTAAATACATCCTCATTACTCTGCTTACCTCATTTGATTGTAAGTGCTTAGCACAGATGGGCTGGCAGGACTGGGGCAGTGGGCATATGCCCAAAACATTAGAGTGCAATCTTGATCAGTGATCCAAAAGTGCTGGTGGTCTTAACTAGACAAAATTTGCCCTACAAAATACTCTCTACCCAGGGGTATGGGGACCCAAGTAGGGCCCCTTCACGATCCCCCCGGTCAGGGGAAAGGGTGTGAGGAGGAGAGGACTGATATTGCCTGTCCACAATTGGTTACACAGCTGGTGTTGGCAACAAGGTTTTGTTTTCTATGATAGTGGGACCCTGTTTGAGGATCAACAACTGCTTGATACAAGTGATAGAGGAGCCAGTGAGGAAGGGTGCTCTGCCGGGTCTCATACTTACAGAGAAGAAAGGGCTTCATGGGGATAGGAAGGTCGAAGACAGCCCTGGCTGCAATGACCATCAGATGGTGGAGTTCAGGACCCTGAGAGGAAGGAGCAGGGGCAAAAAGCAAGAACAGAGTGCTGGACTTTAGGAGAGCAGAATTTGGCTTCTTCAGGGATCTGCTTGAAAAAGTCTTAACAATATCCCAGGCTGCATTTAGGAAGTGCAGTGCCTGCAGGTAAAGGGAGGTGATCCTTCTTCCTCTCTACTCAGCACTAGTGAGGCTGTATTTGGAGTACAGTGTCCAGTTCTGAACTCCTCAGTACAAGAGAGACACGGACATACTAGAGACAGCCCAACAGAGAGCCACTAAGATGATTAAGGATGAGTAAGACTGAGAGCTGAGACTGTTTAGTCTAGGGAAGAGAAGGCTTGGGGGAATCTCATCAATGTATATAAATATCTGAAGGGAGGGTGTAAAGAAGACAGAGCCAGGCTCTTTCCAGTGGTGCCCAGGGACAGGACGAGAGGCAATGGGCACAAACTGAAACACAGGACGTTCCCTCTGAACATCAGGAAACACTTTTTTACTGTGAGGGTAACTGAACCCTGGCACAGGTTGCCTGGAGAGGTTGTGGAGTCTCCATCCTTGGAGATATTCAAAAGCCATCTGGACATGGTCCTGTGCAACCTCCTCTGGGTGGCCCTGCTTGAGCAGGGTGGGATTGGACCTCCAGAGGTCCCTTCCAACCTCAACCATTCTGTGGTTCTGTGATCATTGCAAGGGAACATTTTTGGAAAGAGAAGGATGCTGAAAGGAAACTATTGACTGAAGACTATCAGATAACAAAGGAGATTCATAATCTGAGGCAGTTCTCAGCTTGATGTCAAAGTAGATTATAGACAACTAAATTTGTCCCAAAGTTAATATTTTATGACAACCTTCATGTAGGTGCAGAGACAAACCTGAACTAATTGGTGCCAACAATCAAAATATCAGACTCATTATTCTTAGCCCTGGTGGAGACTCACTCATAGATAGTGACCATGATAAAACCTTTTAGGGCACCCTCATAGTATATTATTATTATGTTTCCTTGCAGATACTGGACAATCTGTTTTGTGTGAGTGCAGTAACTAAGCAAACTGACACTAATACATAAAAAGATCTGGAGGTACCAATGCTGTATCTCCCGAGGGAACTGTACCATAGTTTAAAAAAAATTGTCACCAACATACGTAGATTTGTGATGACCAGGCAATATGCCTTAACTAAAGTCTGAACCCCACAGCATAGAATTGAAGGCTCTCTTCTATCTGCAGGGCTGAATAACCACAGCACATTGTAGGATCAAGTTCTCTCATTATTATTGTTGTTCACAGTTTTCAAATACCATGTGAAATATGTTCTTTCTCTGTTTCAAAGGGTAAAGTGATTTGTCAGGTGTGTGGCACAGGAAATCCTCTTCACCATAAACACTGTGTGACTTGTGAAAGCAAACTGCCTGAAATACAGATGGTAAGGCTTCTTGCATCAATCACACCAGGGTTAATCAAATCAAAGCTTAACATTCTTTTTCTTTGGAAAACTGAAGTCATATCTCTGTGTGCCTACATTACAAAAGCAGAGAATCCCTCCCCCGTCCCATATTCAAGCCCAGCACTCCCACAGATGCTCCATCACAAATGTCCAGCTAAACATAAGTGTATTGTATACCTTCATGTTTCCCCTGTGGAGGTCAGGATTGCAAATGCCGTTGTGAAAGCTCAGAGGAGTCTTAGAAAATGGGTGGTCTTGGCTCCAAAGAAGTCTTGTTTGTGTTCAGATTATTTTCCGTTGCAACAGAAAATTTGAGTATATACATCAAGAAGATCATTCTCATTGATTTCCATTATTTTGCGAAAATAAAATATTCTTTTACATTATTTTTCTTATCTCCACTTGCTGCTTCCCCTACATGCATACAGCTACTATGCTTGTATTTGGCTGTGACTCTGCACAGAGGTGAGAAAACCGACAATAAATGCTCCCCCTAAAATGGCTGGCTGTTTCAACTCCCCATTTAGCTCACTCATTTGGTTCCTTAGAAGAATTTTACTTTCACTTCTGAAGAGAAAAGTCTTGTATGAAAACTTTTTGGTACATTTCACTTCTCCAGGTTGTGATAAGTACAGAAATGAGAGAAGAATAGTGATTTGCAAGTTAAAATCTTTTGATCACATTGGCAACATTCTGGGTTCTAAAACTGTCAGTAGCTAGAGGCAAAGGTCTCTTGTGTAGCCACTAAGGTGTCATTTTAGAGTGAATTTCTGTAGGAATCTGTACTTACCTAAGATAAATATGTTTAACTGCTTCATTGAATGTAGATATTAATATGTAGCTGCATATGTAGTTAGGCATGTGACCTGAATGGTGAGACCTGCAGTAGCTAAGAGTTGTTAAACGCTTACTGACTTATTATTAATAGTAATCAGACATTTTACTAATAATAGTGATTAATTAGTAATTCCTGAATAATTAATACTTAGTAATAATGATGATATTACTATTAATGGTTATTAAATAATTTAGATTTAGAACATGCTTAGACTTGTGCTCTTGTAAATTTTATCTTCCAGATGAACCTCCAAGTTACATCATTCAAACTGCAATACAGGCCACAGATGAAAATAGGGCTATTTCATATTTGCTTACTTGTTGTGGTGGTGTGTGTAATCAAAATAATTTTTCTCTGGTTCTGTTCCTTATTGATATTCCTGACTTGCAGAGAAAATAAACTGCATGAGCCCTGAGACAAAACCTATCAAAACATTTTAAGATCCGTTTGTCTTAACTAGGATCTATAATCAACCTCTAGAAGTTTCAGCTGAAAAATCTGTTTTCTTTTGCATACCTACATAAGTTAATTGCACTAGAAAAGCTAGGTAATATATAACTTATATGAGGTAAAAGAGTGCAAAAAAATATTTATGTAGCAAATATCAAACTGAGACAAAACTCATTGTCTGAACTTACTCTCCCTGCCATACTACTACAAAGAACAGTATGAAGAAAAATAGCTGTTGTGTTCTGGATTTGAAAATATAAGTTTATCAGCAGAGAAACCTCCCTCTTAACTTCAAGTGTACTTATACACGGGGCCATATTAACAAATACTCAGTGTAAAAGGACAGAATTGATAATGAAATTTTTGTTTGCTCTCAGTTCTGCTAAAAGTATTTAAAAATTAATTAATGCCACATTTTACTGTGGTTTTGTAATGGAAAAAAAATTACAAGGTAGATCCAAGTCGATCTGTTGCTTATTCTAAGTTGAAATAATTCTTTTAGGCTGAATAATACTTGATATTATCAAAGTAGCCTGCTTTCCTCTTTCACCTTATTTATCTTGTGAACTTTTGTTCATAAGAAGTATTTTCTCCCTAATGCTTTGTTTTATTAGCCCGTGTTTGGAGGAGACACTCCCCCGCCTTATCCCAGCCATCAGAGGAAGACAGTTTCGTGCTCAAAATGCAATCGTGTTAACCAGTGTGATGCCCATTTCTGTGACTGGTGTGGAGCCAAGGCACGTGTTCTCGGTGTTTGTGTTGACAAATCTGGTTTTACTCATCTGTGACCTGCAGCAATTTCAAACTTATCTTTGCAAAACTCTTGTCAGTTAGTACACAGCTTATTATTATTATTATTAAAATACTTGCTTAGAGCACATAGGATTACATAAAGAAAAATTAAAGGCTTAGATGACATCCTGACCCCATGTCAGTCAGTGACTTAAGGGTTTAGAGATGTAAACTAATTACCATGGGTCAATGAGCATCAGCTCCTTACATCAATTGAGATGCAATAGCTGTGTACTCTGCCAAAGTAACTTATCCATCAAAGGTTAAAGTATAAGATAATTTAATGCAAGTTTTCCCCTATCTACTCTGGGTTATGATCACCTATACAGGTAATCACCAGAAATGAGATGATGCATGCAATTATTTTTGGCTGAAGGCCTCATTAACTTCACTGAAGAAAAGTATTTCCTCTTAACTGCTGCTCAGTAGAGCTTTTGCATGGTACAATCAATGTAAACAATTTCCACTGGCATATATTTTTATAAGTATAGTGTTCCAATCTAAGATGAGGAGGAGAATTGGGGAGAATTTTTTTATTTTCCGTTGACATGAGTCTACATAAAATTTTAAACACTCCCCTATATGCATACATAACCATTGGTCCTATACTGTACAAGGGGCCTCAGGGTGGTGGGGGTACTGTTAGAATTGAACAGGAAAGAATTGCAGTCAATATTCAATATCAGAGCACACACTAGTAATGACAGGGCTTTGCCAAAGAAAAGAAATACTTTTTTTAAAAGTCTATATTAAAAAAGTAACATACCAAAATGCTAGATTGTCTGTAAAAATGTTTGCCTCCGTAGGACAGTGCTGAGATAGCTTAAGTTTTACTGTCTTGCATCTGCCAGTGTGTTAGCAGTCTGGTATCCTGGTTAATATTTCTAATCTAATAGCTTTAGGTAGTCCTACTTTAATTACTTTTAATTCATGTCACTGCTTTTATCTCTCCTGAACCAGGTATCATATGTTTCTGTAGTGATAAGTGTTTCATTCAACTTTCCAGCCTGGACCTCCTCCATCCTACTTTACTTGTTTCAAGTGTGGCACAAGCAACCGTCCATACGCTCGCTTCTGTGGGTCCTGCGGTGTTTACATAGAGCCCCCATCACGGGTGGGTTCTCAGAACAGGAGTCTCATGGATGCTGCGGACTTACTGGGGTTTTCTGAGCTAAGACACACAGTATTACAAAGCCAGGCTTGAACACAGCTAAAAGGCTAGTCCATGTGGGTATAGATCAGCACAACTCCATTCGTTTCTGCCTTGAGACAACACTGTGGTCTGTGAGCATGCTGAGGGCAAAACCAAGGATTTTTATTCTGAGAACTGCTTTCTGCCGAAAAGTAGCCTTAGCCAAAGGCCTTAATCCAGCCTTATTCTAAATAGGAAAGTGAGAAACAATCAGCTTTTCAAAAGTCTTAGCTCTTTAAGTACTTTTATCTTATCACTTGTGAATTATTCGTGTCCTGCTGATACAAGGTATTGTTTCAAGCATATGTAACAGCGCTTTGAAAACTGTTTTAAGAAAGACCATAATACTTATCAAGGCCAGCTTTTGTCCTACAAAAGCATACATGTAGTTCTGCTTTTGCTTGAATATTTGTGATAAGTTGCTTCATTGTTACAGAATGATAATTAAAATCAAGAATTGTTACTGATTCTTCCCCCTAGCTTTTTCATTCATTTACAATTTTGTATTCTGTTCTAGTTAATTTCTGTTTGTAAGCCATTTAATTATATCTAATTATATTAGTTACACTTTTCCTTCCCCTCCACTCCCCACAGGCTAAACAATTTCAAGCTCAAGTTGCCTGGCAGCCTCTTCCTATTTCCGTGCCCAAATCAAAGGCAGAACTAAAAGAAAGAGAAGATAAAGGAACCCAAACCATTGGACTTTTTTACCCATCTAGCAAAATGTTGGAGAAGAAGAAGCTTGAGCTGATTTCACAAACAGAAAAACTGGAAAAGATGAGTGATCATAAGCCTCTCCTGACAGCCATTAGTCCTGGAAAAGGTTAGGAGTTTTGGTTTTTTATTTTCTAAACAAAGCTGCAATGTATGACCTTACTTTTTCTTGAAAATATTATAGTCCATGGAATGTGGCATCAGTAGGACACTAATTTACATCTTTACAAGTCTGTCTTCCCACCAATCACTTGTAAATGCAGTGCCTTAGAATTCAGACCACTGATCTCCATCAATAGCTAAAAGAAAGCCTGTCAGCAATATCAATATTATGGTTACTGAACCCTGTGCAGCCTTACTAATTTGCTAGTAGTTTGATTTCCTCAGATCTTACAAGATCAGGGGCAGGTGTCCTATATAAAATTGGAAACCACTGAACAACCACCCCACCTCCTGCAATATGAAGCTCAGTTACTACTGCGGTAGCACCTGCTGGGAGTATTGTTAAACAAAACTCTGAGACACAGGGGATCGTAGCTCTTGAAAAATATGATAAGGCTCGTCTACATGAGGAACTTGTTTGAGGTGCTGTTGTGGAATAAATTATAAAAGTTTTGGAAGCAAAGGAAACTGAACTAGAGAGAGGGATTCTTAACAGGAATACAATAAACAGGGTTGGTAGAATCCTTGAGAGCTCTTGTAGGCCCTATTTTCCAGCCCTGCAAAGGTATCAGTACACGTACATCACTCACTGAATAGACCGTCCATGCACAGACTACCATATCAGTACTGCAGACAATTTTGTTTCACAGTCCTTGGTTTGGTCAGTTAGTTCTTTGTGGAATCACTTGACTGTTTGCTGTCATTAAAAAGTTTGCAATTTGTAGAGATTTTAGTTTTACTGTCCTGGGAAAACTCCAACTTCAGCTTTCCAGATCCCAAACCCTTGAAGACAGTCCGTCGGTATTAATTAGGGACCTAATAAATGGCCTAATTTGCAAGGTTTTCTTTAATCTCACAGGACAGTCCAGCTGTGCAGTCCAGAGAATAACTTAACTTTAAATCACTACAGCACCAAACCCCGGTTACTTGTTTTGATCCACTTTCCTATCTCTAGCTCTTTTCGACACCCAGAGGGTCAACCTTTCAGGCTGTTATCGGGGTTGTTCATCTATTGGGCAGAAAAAGTTGTTAATGAATGTTAGAACTTCCTGTTTTGACTCAGTGTATAAATATCCAGATGATGCACCTTTATTTTTAAAATTATCACTAGGGAACTCTGTTTTCCTACTGCTTTGCTCTGAAATGTGGCGTGTTCTCTTAGACATCACTGTAGGAAATACAACAACTTGACTCAACACGTCAGGGAGCTTAATTTAGTCAGAGATAATAAAGGATTGGCCCGGAATAGTGCTGAGAGGAAAAAAAAAAAAAAAGTAACACGGAACATCCATATATCTCTATCAGAAGTACAGCTCTTGACTTGTGAGTGAGAACTCCTTTCCCTGGGAAAGGCTGGGAAGAAATTCTGAACTGCTTTTGAACTATGTTAATTTTTATCCATTTAGCAGAGGTAACTGTTGAAGTTGCACTGTGTAATGTATTCTCCTTTAGACCCTGCCAAGGACTGAGGAACATAATTCATTCTATAAATCAATAAATGTCTGTTGCAAGTCAAGTCTTTCATGCTGCTCCCTTCCCTTGATGCTGAGCTGTATATATGGCTCGAAACTACATGTATCAACAAGACCATACACTAACACCCAGGAAAATCCTGTTTATATATGCCAAATATGTCTATTCTTTCTTCAATTCAAATAGTATTAGACATTTAATATTAAAGTTTTTAAATACAAGTGATTAAATAAGTTGAGGTTTCTTTTTCATTTCTTGACCTATCAGCCATTAACTAACCTTCTTTTCTTTTGTGAAGATTAAAAATAAAATGCCAGTTAGGACAAGGGTAAATAACAGCAGTACCAAAACACTAATCCTCTGGTGTGTACTGTATTTCTTCTTTTGCTCTACTTTCAGTCTGTTTTGAACAGGAACCAAGTCATTTCCCAGGTAAGCTTTACAAAGAAGCCTCTCCTTTTCTACTCTAACAAAACAGTAAATCAGTGCGATATAGGTGTAATCAACTATTGACAGCATAAATTCAAGTATGCCATCAGTGCTGCCAAAAATCGTTTTAGATGTAATAAAACATCAAACACGCAAGAATATGTTCCCGGCCATCTGGATTTTTTGAAATAAAATATGGGGATCTAGGCTAGTTACAAACCAGTTTATTGCAGATAATACCGACTTCTCTGGAAGGATCACTCACCAAGTAGTAGTCTAGTAGAGATTTTTTTAATTACTATTTTCAACTTGTATTAGTTTTTGCATGTGAGACTGTGGCAGGGAACAATTTATGTTGCTCTGTGGATCCTTCTTTTTATATTCCTTTAAAGCTGCCTACCAAATAAGACTTTCTGTTTTAGTTTGTCATAGTTTCTACCAGTTCGATCTTGAAATAGTCCTGCGAGCATAAAAATCCTTGTCCACTTGCCTTTTCTTGTAAAAGTCAGAGCTGCACTTTTCTTCTGTCTTGGCTTCTTTTCGTATTTACAACAAAATAAATCATACTCTCTACTTTCCATAAGTGTGCTCAAAAATAAAATTAGCCAGATCCCAATATCAATCAATTAAGACTGAGAACAAGTCCTTTTGTTTCTTTCTCTGATGAAAACAGAACATTGCTTCAGAAATACTTGGAAATACTGCAAAAACTCTAAATGGCTTAAGATGAGTTTTGAATCCAGGCACATTCAGCCCCTCATGTTTCATACCCTGGACCAGCATAAAGGAATGCTGACTGTCTCCCAGAGATCCTGACAGGCAAATAGCAGGAATGCTTAAGCTTTTAATATGCTCTCCCATGTACTTACATAGACCAGAATGCTGTATAGGTTGAGTTACAAAATCTGCAGTTTTCAGACTTGGCTTATTGTTACCTGTCAGTGGTCTCAAACAAACAAAAAATCCTTTCAATAATGCAAAATTGCTTAGTTCTAATATTGTACTTTTTTTTTTAATGATCTGGAATAGTGTGAGATTCTCCTTCACACAGAGCTAATTTTGATTGCAAAGGACAATTCCAAGACATGGTTTTGTTGTGAATAGAGGTGCCCTAAGAAAGAATTATAACCTATGGATAAGAAAGCATTTTACCTTTTTTTAGGGTATAACTTACTTCTCCTTTTCTTGATCAGATGAATTTTCTAAAGAAAAATTCACATTTTTTTTTGTCTCAGTGAAAATATGCTATCTTTTAAATCATCCATCACGTGAGTAGAAGAAATGTTGATCGCAATTTCAGGGATGTTCCTCCTGCTTAACTCTCTCTGATCAGGTTACTGGAGAAAACAGCTGGATCATGTCTGCGCTCACCTCAGAAGCTACGCTCAGAACAATCTTGAATTCAGAGCTCTGATTGGGGAACCTCGAATGGGAAAGGTAGGAAGGAGCTTGGGAGTCATATCTTTCTATGCAGCCTCATGAAAAGGTTACTGTGGCTGCTAGATAAAACACTGGGAAAATAGATATCACCCTTTTCTTTATACCTTGAGCTGTTTGTGTGTGTAATTTGTTTTCTTTTGTCGTTCCATTTTTGTTCAGTCTTTTACTGAAGTTTTTTTTCTGCTTTCTTTCCTACGGCAGTTCCTATTCATCTCTCATCTCACACCTATAAGAGAAGTGACAGAAGCCAGAAAGCCCTTGCTCAGCTGATTTTATAGTATCCCACAGCAGGCAATCAAGAAAAAAAAGAGATCCCTGACATCTATGTACTTGGTCAGTTAAATAAGCCCTGCTAGAAATGGGACATAATGATATGCTTGCCTCTGCTCTGGGCTGGATGATACCAGCAGATAGTAGCAATTCTCTTTGGCTACATGCATAGACTACTTCTAGTATAAACTATACCAGCATTATAGGAACAGGGTATTGCTTTTCCTACTGGAGATGCAGTCTTCAGGATGTCACCAGCATTAAAATGATTAAAAGGGTGATAGCAAGAAAGTGGAAACTGGAGGTTCTTCCTAAAGAGTCCTAGAAGATAGGGCTGGTATGACAGAGATCGTTGGGTCCCTGTCCCGAGGGAGGATCAACTCTGCCTAAACTGTTCCTGACAGATGTTTGTCTTGAAGCTTTTCAAACTCACCAACAATGGAGATTGCACAATTGCCCCAGGCAGTCAATTTCTGCGCTCAATTATCCTTGCTGTTCAGCTGCAGTACTGTATTGCTTTCTTTGGCATCCCTGCTGGGTTAAGGAGTTGCGTCCCCTCACCCTGCCTCCTCTATGCTGCCAGCACCACTGCTCGTGGCAATGTCCTGTGGACTGGATCAGCGACTGACCCGGGCTAAAAATAGCTCTGGAGTTAAAAAAAGGCATCAGTACAAAAGTATGTTGGCAGTGAGCAGCTGGAAGTGGGATGCAGGCAGAAGTAGGGCTGGGAACTTCTTGAACAGGCATAGCTACTGGGAAGCTTTTTCCCAGTGTCTGACCTAAGTCTCCCTTGTTACAGTTCAAGCTCACTGTTTCTTAGCCTGTCCTGACTGATGTGACACGCCAGTAAAAAAACCCCAATTTTATCACATAGAAGCAACTACAGAAAAGCTTATGAATACTGGGGTTCAGAAATCTAATTGTCATTTGGCAGATTACACTTTTGTGAGGTATGACGCTCCACCAGATACTTTGCGTCTAAATTCTATACCCTCTGAGACCTATTGGATTGACCAGTATGTTCAGAAGTTGTAGCACAAGTATAAATATAAAAGGTATCTGCTTGGTGGAGAGAAATTGTAAGTCCACTGCAACTTGTTTCCTTTGCTAGAAGATTCAAAAGGATATGCCTGAAAAATATTAAATTGCCTGGAGAAGGCTATTCCTGCTGCTTCTTGGCCTTTTGTCATCCTATTGTGTTGAAACCACTGCCCCCAAAAGTAACAGAAGTGATTCAAAGTAGATGCCAATTATCTGGGTTTAATACTGCTTTTTCAGTTTTCATGTGGGTTAGAAACATAATCAACCTTATCACAAAATTCTCAACCTGCTGCAATATAACCTTGTCGGCTTCATTCCACTTCTTTATAATCCCCTGTGCACTTATTTATGTATAACTTCAATAGTCTTCTTGCCAGCAGTACTGTCTCAATTAATTAATATAGAAAGTTGCCCACATTTTACTACAGGCTGTGCTTCTACAGACTGGTGCAACTAAAGCTGCAACCAGTTCTCCTGGAGCAGGGAGTCCTGAGGACAGCACAGCCTCTCGTGCAGCTGCAGAATCCGGGTGGAGAATGGCTGAACTTTCATGAAAAGTGGCATTATTATACCTTTTGGATTCATTTGGCATTTCAGTCATTTTGATATTCACAGTTACTCAAAATACCACCTGCCCCTTGCTCAGTTAGATGGGAAGAGTTGGTACAATATCACAAGTAGGCAAAGGCCACGTGTGATTTTGTGTATTGGCTCCACAATAAACATCAGCAAGACTTATTTCTAAAACTATTTCTGCATACTTTTTCTAAGAGATACTAATGGTTGCTCTTTCCCTCTAGATTAATTCTGCTACCATCCATGAGGATGACCATGAAGTCACTATTACATTGAATTACGCTCTTGCTATTAACAAGGTCAGTTCGGGGTATAAGGCCCGTTGTCAGGCAAGTGGTCTAAAGCTGTCGCTAGACCAGTCAGTGTAAGGCTGACATATTTTAAATTCAGGTCTAAACAAGAGATTCTTTTGTTCAGAGGGTGTTAACTCATCACTTCAGAGAAAGGTATCTTTTCCTGTTGGAGCTAGCTGAACAGGTATCTTTATCTGATTAAGCCATACTTCATGGTTATGTTGCATTTCATTAATTTGCTATTAATAACAATATTCTTCTTTCATCGTGCCAGCACCCCTTAGCTCTTGATCTTAGAGCCTCCTTTTATTGAGTCTACATATTGTGCTCTTAAGAAACAAGCTTAGTAATTTTCAATAGTTTGGAGATAATGTTTGCCAGAGCTCCTGTTAATTGTATTCAAACAGTCAAAATCCCTACCTCCAGAATTACCGTGTTCCAAAACCCACCCACGTATTCATTGCCAGCTTCTCAAAGATTAAAATCTACCATTTCAAAGATCCAAAATTCAGACTGTACCTCTTATGTAGAATCTTTAAAAACTTACCTCGCCAAGTGGGGCCTGAAAAGGTGTATCACATCATTTCACAAGTGAGGAGGTTATGGGATCTCTCAAGTGGTAGGCAAGCTTTCATTTGGATGAGAATCTTTATTTCATTAAGTGAGGTTGTGTCACTTTTTTCCTTTTTTAAAACAAAACAAATACCGAACACAAGGTTTAGGAAAAAAGTTACATTATTTTGCCTCAAAACAAAGTTTAATTATATATAATAATTGGTCTTGTGCTAATTTGAGGCCGATATTAAAAGCCCATATATTTTTTATATGCAACACCCCTGTTTTGTGCTACTGAGATTATAACAGCATTACATCATAATCGGAGTAACTGCCTGCATTTTGATGATTCTACAGGATATTCATACTAATAAACCAGTGAAGTTCAGCAGTCATTACCTGAATACTGTAACAGAAGCCAGAGGTGGACAGGATGGCAATCAGATGAGTTTTGGTGAGATTTTTTTTTCCTCCCCCTGTCTTAATGATAGACCATAAATACAGTATTCAAGAATATGGAAGTAGTGCTTGGGAGGTTAGACACTGAGATAGGCAAATTAATATATTGGCACATTCCGCACCAACTTAAGTTGATCTTTAATTCTCAAAATGTGGCTGAGTTGAGATTTAAGCAACGTACAGACTCTGTCAAAAGCTCACAGGAATGCTTCATCCCTAGAGGACAGCTGGCGAGGCCAGTAAACTGCATCCGCACATCATAGCAGTATCTTTCTTATTGCAGTAAAACTTTAGATGCTTTGCGTATTCTTTTAAAATAGGAGCTATAAATGTCAATATTATCTCTACTTTTGAGCTGTGCCAGGAACTTCAGCTTCAACGTATTTGGCAAAGATAAGAAATTATGAAATACATTAATTTTAGACCTAGTTTTCAGAGATGCTTAACTTGCATCTCCCATTGGTGTCAGTAACAGCTCGGCATTTTAGGCATCACATATTGGACTTAGGTTTTCATTAAATCAACGAGTTGTAAAGTCAGCATTAGAATTCAGAAATTCCTACCATATAATTTGACATACTTCAATTCATGTAGAAATTTCAGCCAGTTTGTGCTTCTAATCTGAGACTTGGCAAGTGGCAGCCATGGCACTGGAAGCTGGTTTTCTGGAGTGTCAATAATGTGACTGTGATTCCAGGCACTCCAGTAGCACCAGCTCAAAGGGTCTCCACATGCTGCGTAATTTCCTAAGCACTCCTGCACACTGGTGGATTACGTCTCTTAAAAATAATGGACATACACATCTACTCAAGGTCCTCTAGTCTCGCTCTTAAGTATTTGGGAGCTAAACAACATTGAAAAGCTGTAAGGCTTTTGGTCAAAACAATTAATGAAGCCGAGTCAAGCCTGTTGAATAGCTGCAGCTAGTTAAAAAAAGACTCAAAGCCCCCAAACTCCACATTTATTGAATCTTCATTTCAAAACAGTGAGATTTTAAGTCTGCCTGGGTGTAAACCTTTTGTTAAAACCAGTCTGATCTGCAACAAATATTTCATCACTTTCTCTTGTAGAAAACTGATAAATATTGCTTTCATTTCAACACAAAATAAAATATTTTTGTGGATAAATTATTTCCAGATCTCTCCCCCAAGTTCTTGTTAGGATACTGACTTTGCTTTGAATTAACACTTGTTTCCCTTTCTGGTAGGCAAAGATGATCATAATGTTTTCCACTCAGGAGGCAAAATAAAGAGAACAAAGTCAAGAACACTTACAGAAAAAGAAGATAAAGTCCCCGTACGTATCTTCTGCCAGTACAGGAAAAACTACCTATAGAGCAGCACTAAGGTGAAGGAGGGCATCCACGGGTAAAAACAGAAAGCTTTTAATGCTGACTGGGGTTGGGAGGAGGAAAGGAGACAAAAGTCCAACTTAATATAAAACCTGAAAAGTTGTAGCAGACATTTATTACAGAATTTGAAATAACCAAACTTTGTTCCTACTAAGAGCTTAATTAGATTGGTGTTTTCATTTTTAGACCCATTCTGTTTTACTGACACAGCATTAGGCCTGAAGACTGTTGCAGACTGAATTTGTTACAGGTTTTTCTCAGAAGCAACCTCAGATGGAGGCATTACCGTCTTCCCTTGACCCTTACTACCTGGTTTGACTCCACAGGACACACTTGGCTGCGCTAGAACTACTGTTTGCACAGTCAGACTGTGAACTAGGCGGGGGAAGATCATCTACACAACAAGCTTTTAAGTCATCTCAGTTTTCCCATAAAGCTGAGATGTCAGCAAAACTGAGGGCGGGCCCAATACAAGAAGCAAGGCTTTACTTCCACTGGAGAAATATCCTGGAAGCACTGCCTACTAAAGGGATCATCAGTAATAGCATAGAAAACTTCAGAAGGGAAATGTGCATTAATCTCAGGTTGGATCACTTAGCCAACTCAACAGGTGGAAGAAGATACAGAGCTTTGTGATACAAGTCCAGAGATAAAAATGCTTGGTCAAGTGATTGGGCTTTCGAAAGGGGAGAGGAAGGAGGTGGAGAGGTGGGAAGAAATAACAGAAGGTTTTTGGATTGGTTGGTTGGTTTGTTTCGAGATTTAGTTATCGAGCTTCTGCAAGGCAAAACATACTCATTTTCTAAATAAAATGCTTCCACAAGTTCAGGAAGCTTCAAACTTTCATTCTGTAGCAAAGAGCTTGTGCCCGTGTTTACTGTGGTGAACAGATCTTTGTACAGTCCCGGAGAGCTGCATTGATTTTATGTCAATGTCACTGCCAGTCACTTACAGACACGTTTGCTGAATCAAGACCTCAGTAGTGAGATATTTGCCTGGATTATCCAACACTAGCTCAGATTCAGAAAGAAATTCCCACAGAAGGGTCCTGAGTTAGTAATGCTGAGGGCTCAACTATGTTCCATTCTTCCCTCAGCTACATTCATGCCACTGCGTGCATTTTCCACCTCTACTCAAAGGCAGAATATGGCCCACCTACTTGTATTCTCACTACATGAAATGTTAGTGGCTGTTTTCTGTGTTTCAACAGCCACAGTCCAGACAACTTCTGGACGAATTGGGTCCAAATGAGAAAGGAGGAATCACCGTGGTAGAACAATTGCTCAGTGAAGTAAGTTATTGCTTGCTGAAGTTTCTCTTTCCAATTCTTTGACCATTTACCGCATGAATATTAGCCTGGTACGCAACCAACTTCATGCTTAGGAGGCAACATCATTGCAATACAACTGTCTTCAGGTTGAAAGAGCATTTTGGAGAAATAGCCTGTTTTCTGTTTATATATGTTCTCCGCAAATTTCTATTTGGCTGGTGTGTAAGGTATTCTCATCTGGGTTTGTCAAGACCATATAGAAAGAAAAATATATTAATTTTATAGTTTCAGGTCAAATCCTCTTGACTGTACAAAAGAAAGCATAATCTCTACCTTTTTGCTGTGTAGATGCATCCCGACGGTGAAATCTAGCCTGACTGCCCTTGTTATACACATTTACTCTGGTTTTGAACTCGGACAAACATTTTTTTAGAAGAAATGTTAAGAATCAATACCACAATTTGAACATTTCTCTGTCTTGAGCACAAAGACCGTTTGCCAACTTAAACTGGCATAATTTTAAAGCAAGCTGGAAGCTGAAGAACCTTTATGGCTTAACAATTCACCTTCCCTCTCCTGTGCGTTCTAGGGAGCTGACCCAAACTGCACCAGTGACAAGGACCGACCTGCTCTCACGGTTGCTGACCTTAACAAGCACGCGGAAGCAATCTCCCTTCTCATGCAGAAAGGTGCTGACATCAACCAGCAGTCAGGACCGTAAGTGAGCGCTGATTCTCTGCCTCAGGTCTTTTGAAGTTTTACCAAAAAAGCACTTGTGCTCTAATTTCAGAGAGGATTAACCTCCCACCCCCTCTCCAAAAATCTGTAGTCAAGGAGCTATTTTCAAAACCAAATTAAAAAAAAAAAACAAAAAAAAACAAAAAAAACAAACCAACAAACGCAAACAACCTGCAAATGAGCAAAGATAATAGTATTCACAGTCCTTTCAGTTGCCAGCTTTGAAGATTTCTCATAATTTCTCTTAGAAAAAGCTGTTGTTCTACACAATTGCTTCCCCCATCAACTTCCCCCACTTCAACTTAATACTATAAACAACACTAAAGTCTACCCCAAAAAAATCACCATGACTCCTAGTGTATTCTCTATCTTCCTATTTGCTTTCCTTAGTTTAATTTGCTAGACCATTTCTCCATGTACCAGGACAGTTTCCTTAGGTAATAAGTGCATTGCTCATTCCTCCTATGCAGGCACACCACCACTGCTCTCCACAAGGCAGTTCTGCTTGGGTCGGAGGGAGAGGAGTGCACCCGAGCCCTGTTACAGTAAGTACTGCAGCTACACACAGTCTACCTGCACAGACCTGCAATTCTGAAGGGCCAGAGCCCGGTTGAGGCTCAGCACTCATATCTCACAGTTGTGTCCCTGAAGGAAGAGGCATCCAGAAATTCTGAACTGACTCCGCATCAACACTTCACCTACAAGCCACTTCACTAATTCCAGTAACTTGGAATGAATTTAAGTAGCTTGAAACAATCTGTTCTTTATTTACAGCTGCAATACAAGCATCAAAAAGAAGAATGCAAAAGGGCAATCGGCATATGATTTGGCTGTTACAGCTGGAAATAATGAAGTTATTTCATTGTTTGCAAGTAAATTCGGACAGGGAATGTTGGACAAACTTACAAAACCCAGGAGCATTGGTCTCATCAGTGTGTGATGACAACTGCCTCTTCCCCAAGACAGAGCTGGAGGTTCTTTAGGTCTGGGAGCGCCTAAACGCATGCCTCCAGTTCTGTCTGCAGATTTCACAGTCCCATACGATCAGCTTGGGCCCTGCAACAGCCAGCTATTTGGTACTAGATTCCCCCATTCCTTCCCAGCAGTTCAGAACACAGTTCATCACTGTCCGCTCTCTGTTCTGCAAGATTTCTTTCCCTTTCCAAATTTGTGCAAGGAGAGGGACCAACCAAACCTTTCAGGGCACAAGGACGTTTTAAGAGACCTGATGAACACCGCTTAAGACAGTTTGACACTTGAGCAACAGCACTGCAAGCTGTACTTTGATTAGCTTATTTTCCATTTTGAAGTTAAAACTGCATTCAGTGCAGCTCGTTCCATTAAGGGTCAGATTCTTTTCCTCCAGGAAACTGAGAAAAATGACTTTGCTTTTTAGCCTTCAACTTTTATTTATAAAAGTATCAACATAAGGCAGCAGCCTTATAGAAGTTTACAAGAAGTTTATAACAGAAGTTTAAAATAGAAGCTTACAAGGGCACCAGGCACACTAAGATTTGGTGTAATTAGACATTATTAGCCACAATGCTAAGTCCCTGAAGGAGTTTTAAAACCCTTTTTATTTCCAAAAGTATCCAAAAGCATTGGTATATTCAGTATAAAAATGGAAGTGCCTGCCAGCTCTTGGAAGAAACACAAGTTTTTGCACGAAAGCTACCAGTGTCTCCAAAATGGAAACAGCTGGGTTTAAAAAAAAAAAAACAGAACAAGTAAAACTACAAGTAGTAATCCTTAATTAAACCAACAGGAAGAACTTGAGAATCCCTGCAGAAAAAGATTATGTACGCAGTGCATCAGACCCCAGTTACTTCCCCAACAGACTCAGGTGAGTGGAGAATTCAGTCTGATTCTCACAATGACGGCCATTCCGAAAGCAGTCTCAGGAAACGCAGTCCTTTAGTCAAAGTGGCAGCGCCAGAGCACAGGTACAAGACAATCACCACCAGTAAGTGAGAAGCTACAGTAGAGCCTAAGAGCCCAGATTCTCTATTTCACGGCGCACGCTCTTGGCTACATCTTCAACCTCGGTCACCTTCTGAGCAATTTCTTTTTTCTGCAAAGAATAAAAATAACATGTTACTGTCTACTGCTAAATTGGGTATTGTTCTGCTTCATGGGGAAAGCAGGCTACATCTCCCATAAGGCAAAAGCTGAGAACCAGGAAAAGACACACCATCTGATCCAGCACGATCCAGGAAGCAGCAGACCACTTTGGTGAGGAACCAAGAGGCCAGCTAAACAATCCTAAGACTAGAAACTAAATAACTCTTACGGCATTACGGTGCCGATGTGTACGTACATACCAGTACATTTTTCATCCGTTCCCTGTCCAGCTTCAGGAACTCCTGCAGTGTCAGGTTAGTGGGGACTTTCTGAAGGGAGAGTAAAGCACAGTGTGCAGAGTGTTTCTTGTGTTCCTTCCTGAAAAGGAAAAAAGAAAAAGAGAGGAGAGGGAAGGGGAAGGGGAAGAGAGGAGGAAGAGAGAGAGAAGGGAGAGAAGAAAAAAGAGGCAAGAGGGAGGGGAAAGAGGAAAAAGAGGAAAGAAGGAGGGAGAGGAGAAAGGGAGAGGGAAAAAGTGAGAAAGCAAGCTCACAATAAGACACAGGCAAGCATTCTTCCCTGCCAAGCATCTCGGTGGCAGCAGCGGTTCCCCGCCACTAGAGGGAAGGGGGGCGGGGGGGGCGAGGGGAACCCCCCCGCTACTCACAGGGGGTCGTCGTCGGGCTCCCACCCCTCCAGCTCCTTGAGGCAGAAGAAGCACTGCGCCACGTCGGGGCTGTTCTCGCTGGGGCAGTGCAGGAAACCCGCCGCCGCCATCTGCGGGCAGAGGGAGGGCGGGAAGGGCCCGTCAGCGCCAGCCCCGCTCCGCCCGGCCCCGGCCCCGCTCCCCCGAGACCCGCTCCCCCGCTGGGCTCACCTGCTCGGGCGTGCAGGCGCAGCCCTCGGTGAAGGGCCAGCTACGGAAGGTGTTGGCGCGGGTGAGGACGAAGTAGAGCCGCCATTCCTCGGGCAGCGGCACCACCATCTCCGCCATGGCTGCGTTCGAACGGCGGCGGTTGAGCGCGCGGGGCAGGGCGGGAGCGGGGCGGGAGCGGGGCGGCCGCGAGGGCCGTCGGGAGCTGTAGTCCCGCTGTCGGGGCGGTGTCCCGGATCTCCCCTCCCCTCGCGGGGAGCCGGGCAGGCCTCGGCGGGCGGTACCGCCGCTGGGTGGGGGCAGGAACCACGAGGCCGTCGCAGCAGCGGCCGCCGTCCCTAGCCCAGCAGCAGCTCACGCAGCCCCGAGCCGCCTCCTCGCAACGCCCCAGCCCGAAAGGGCCAGCAAAGATGATGCGGGGGCTGGAGCACCTCTGCTGCGAGGACAAGCTGAGAGAGCTGGGGGTGTTCAGCCTGGAGAAGAGATGGCTGGGGGGAGACCTTATAGCGGCCTTCCAGTACTTAAAGGGGGCCTACAGGAGAGATGGGGGGGCTTTTTGCAAGGGCATGCAGTGACAGGACAAGGGGTAATGGCTTCAAACTGGAAGAGAAGAGATTTCAATTAGATGTCAGGAAGAAATTTTTCATTCTGAGGGTGGTGGGGCAGTGGAACAGGTTGCCCCAGGAGGTTGTGGATGCCCCATCCCTGGAGGTGTTCAAGGCCAAGCTGGATGGGGCTTTGAGCAGCCTGGTGTAGTGGGAGGTGTCCCTGCCCATGGCAGGGGGGTTGGAACTGAATAGTCTTTAACGTCTCTTCCAACCCAAACCATTCTTTGAAAAAGGATGCTTTTTTTAAAGCCTCCAGCACAAATCCAAGGGGAAGGAGGACAAGTTGGGCAGTTTGAACTTTTTTTTTTTTTTTTTTTAAATTACACCCATAAGAAGGGTTTCCATGTGGACAGAGCTGGTAGAGAAGCACAGTGGGAAGGGTCCCCTTGAGACAGGACCCGCACAGAGGTGCTCCCCCTGCTCTGTGGCAGTGGCTGCCTGTTCTTGCCACAGGCAGCAGGAGCGGCTGAATTCGCCCTCTCTGCCTGACTAAGGCTGCCTACGTGGAGAAGGAAGCAGGACCTGGCAATCTGCCTCGCTGCCACAGGCTACTTCTCCATCACAGCAGCAGGGTCTCAGTTTCCTGCAGTGTCTGATGTGTCAGGTGGTGCTTGCTCAGAGAAAGTCTCCTCCAGAAAAAACTCAAAGGGCTAGAGGGAAGCAACCCTGTAGCCCAGGTTACCTCCTGGAGCAAGCTGAAGTAAGCAAAGCAGAGACAAGGGATAAAGCACAGACGTGGCTTAGCTCAACCCCTCACTAAGAGGTTATCAGCACTTGCTGATGGGTCTGCAAAAAAACACATCTTAACACCATAGGTGGCAATGAATGAACCAGGCCGACTTTCGCTTCTTCCCCCAGGCTGGATCTGAAGCCTCAAAAGCAGCATTCAGCTCATACGCGTGCAACATCAGGCCTCTCAGGAAAGAGACTTCTCTTTCAAAGTAAACTGCAAAGTATTACTTCTACAAAATTACAAACTACTATGCAGAATGATCCCAGTATTTACCCAGCTCAGCCACTGTAGATCAACAGGCACGATAAGCTGACCACAGCAGGCAGCTTCCTGGTTGTGAAGTATCAAAGCTCAGACAAGCACGTGGAACAGTTCAGGCTTTGCTGCCCTATTAGGGAAGCGTGAGGTTCCACCTTTATTCTCCAGGAAAACTTTGTTCTGTTAAACTGAGCTTTGTTTGGCAACCACAATCACCGCTACAGTCACTGCGCAGCTCAGGGAAGCGTGGCGTAATCGTGTCATTAAGCGGGGTGGATGATGGTGTTCTAATCACAGCTAACGTAACTCCCCACGCTGGTGTCTGAGGCACAAAGAGGCAAGCAGAGGGCTAAGAGCACACAGTTTGTTTCATCGCAAGCCTTGAAGGACCCTCATCTATTGCACAGAAAGCCAGCTGCACATGACCATTCAAGCCGTGGCCTCAAGCTGCTAAGCTTAAGAGCCACTCGGGCTTCTTATTATTCAACATTTTGGAGAGGAAGCTGGAAGCGGTCCCTGTGCAGCCACAAAAGAGAGATGGAGCTACAGTGTCTATTTTACAGCTACTTCAAAGGCTGCCTAATTCTGGTGCTGACCTCATGAGGGCAGGTAGAGCTCCCTGGCAACCCTGTCATGTTTCCCCAGGGCTGCCAGCCCTTTATCGGACCGCACACCTGATTTCACATACTGCCTCAACCTCCCATCCTCAGAAGACTTGCTGAAAGTGGGGGGCGAGTTCCTGCTCACCAAACAGTGCCTCCGTGCTCTGTGCTGATCCATACAGCCAGCAGAGTAAAAGAAACAGTCTCATAGAGACAGCTTGAGTTGCTAAGAGGAAATAACACACAGAGACTGCAGGCTTCACCAGTGTCTTTGAGGTCTGGTTTGCTGGGATCCCTTTGCAAGTCAGGAAGGTCTTCTTGGGTCACAGCTATTTGTCTTTGCCCAGATCATCAACAAAGTGATCCTCGAGCCAGCCACGCTTGCACCCTGTTCTCACCAAAGCCATTAGGATCAACAGGGAAGGATCGTGGTAAGCAGTTCAAAGCCATGCCAGATTTTTACAGGCAGGGGAGTGGGGAGTGTCCTCCACATAAGATAACATAACATAAGATAACACCAAGGGATCAAAACGTAAGCCAGGAGCGTGGGATATAATAGGTACAGCGGTTAACTGACTGATTTTCCAAGAAATAAGTGCAAATTAGCAAGAAACAAGCCATGTCCATGTAAACACAAAGCAATTTTGTGTTTCTACAGCCTGCAGAACAGCAATACTGATCTCCATCCCCTGTAACCTTTAACAAGCTCATTCTTACCAGTCTCCCTGAAGGCAGCAAATGTTGGTATTTCTACTTTTCCAGATGACAGATGGATCCAAAATGGCTCAGGTACAAAAGCTTGAAGGCACTTCATTGCCTTTGGGGATCTGGGGTAAATGAACCGCCTGGATAAAACAAGCGGTATGCAGCACACTGGGAATCCCAGGGTTGTTCTAACACCTTCTTCACTTGGCATCCTCCCTCTGAGGGACAAAGCCACAGAGGGGTAAGCATAGAACAAGAAGCTCCTCAAAATCTTCACGGTCACCTTCGAGAACATGGCACAGAACTGGTCATCTTCTTCAGACTGCTTTTAATCTCCTAATTCTGGGCCCAGTAGAGAAGGAGTTTCTTGCCTTGCTCCACTGCACACAAACATGCTTTGCATCCTCTATCCTGTTCTCAGGCCATACCTGAGTTTGCTGGATTTCAATGAAATAAGATCATGGAGAGACAGCTTAACAAACAGTATGACTACAGATAGGCTTTTCCAAGGGAAGAGCTTTAATTCCATTCATAAAGACAGATTATTTTTTTTTCTTTCCAAGTACAGCTAACATCAGTAACGTTGAAAATTTCCATGTAGTCATAAAGCGGGCAGAAATGTGCACAGATGTTAGGGCACACAATGCTTGGATGGGCTCTTCTTCCCCTCCCACTAAAACTGGTTTTGTTTTGCTGACGATGTACATCGACTACACAAAAACATACTTTGTGTCCATCTCTCTGCTGTTACCAGAATGAAGACTCCATTAAGGGAACAACTACTTATAGACAGGTACCCCACAGGTATACACAGTGGATTAAGAAGTCACTTTTGTTGTGTAGCTCTCTGTGGGCCTTGATATGAAAGGAACAGCGCACAGTGGATGCAGTTCCTGTTTAAAATGCACGGACTGACCTTTGGTCAGGCAGCAATCTGCCAACTTACTGTTCATCTGCAATAAAAGTCATGGAGAGAGAGAGACGCTGCTAAACTGTGTAAAGGGACTAGACCCCGCTTCCAGAGAAACTGTTTGGGGTTTGTATTTTTTTAATTCTTGGTTATTTCTACTTATTCTTTGCTCTCCTCTTTACTTACACTTAGAGCCATGAAATCCCAGCCTAGATGGTTCCAAGATGTGGAATTGGCCCACCTCTACCCTCTCCTCCCTCCAAGGTGCAAACGGATTGCTTCTACAAACCAGAGCCTGCATTTCAAACGTCACTGCTGACTTTTGTTCTGGCTTTCTTCTAGCCAGAGAGTCCACAGCAAGAGGAGATGGATACTGCAGCCAGCGAGGCTGGCTCTGTGGTTAGAGGTGTGCCCAAAGGGCTGATCTGCAGGATCAACAACTGGCAGATAGGTTGTAAGATCTCAAAGAGCTGATTTGGCAGCTGTTGTGTCCTACTTTGCCTAGCTACAAACCCGCTTGACATCTTGTTTCTGAACACAAAACACTGCGCACTACAAGAACTTCACATTGAGCACAAGGTCAATGAGGGGAAAGGAAGGCAGTAGGGAAGGAGCGGAAGAACATCATCTCCTCTGAGCCTTGCATTCGGGATCACATTAGTTCACACACACTTCATTATTCCTAAAACATCGTTCCAGTATTGCTGTTCTGGCATGGGTAGAGCTTTGCTAAGGTTAGCATCCAGCTAGATGCACCCATATCTTATCTCCCTTCGCGGATTCAAGACGTGGTTCATAACAAAGCAATCAAATCACAGAAACACCATGGATGATTTAAGCTTAGATGTTCATTTCCCATAAACAATAACAGAAACAAAAAACCTGCAACTTCTTTTGGATAGGTTTCAAAATCAGAAATCCATGGGGCCCCTCTGAATTGACAAGTATCTTTTTGTTTGTGTTTTTTTGTTTGTTTGTCAATGAGGCTCTCCAAAGTAACAGTGGCAGGAAAACTCCCCATAAAGAATTTCAGTCTTCCAGTGGTTTCAGCATGTCCCAGTTGGCATTTCTAGGCCTTTCCCCTTGGAGCGTAGGAATTGATCCTCTTGGATTGTACTTTCAGCACAGAACACAGCACTGTTGACATTTGAAGTCCTAGGGATAAAGGCATCAGTGCGTTCCAGCTCTCACGTGGCAGCCGATGTCCTCCACTGAAAGTTGTGGTGGTTCTTTGCTTGACAGACTGGGCTTTTCGCAGACGCTGAGACAGCTCCAACAGATCAGCGCCGCAGCCTGAGAAAGAACGCATGCTTGCACTCCTTGCTGTCCAAGGGATAGTATTTGTCATAAAAATCCAAAATGTATTCTTCAGTCTTAAATCCAAATTTCTGGTAGAGCAGCATAGCAGGGTTGCTTGCAGAGACGTGAAGGGTTACATCTTTGCCCATGCAGGTCTGCCAAGGGAGGGGGAGGTGGGGGGGGGAGAGAATCACAGCAAGAGAATGAGACAGCCTCTGGGGGAATGCGGAGGTGAGGAGATTCATCAGTTCAGGTATTCAAGTTCCTGAGGAAATGTGAGAAAATCGCAGGCCTCGACACAGAAGTTACCACACATAGCAACAGCTGAAAGGCGAAGAGAGCGCCGCTCTTTCTCAGAGCCTTTGTTTCTGGGAAACATGGACTCTCTGACAATGAAAGCAGGTTCTGGATTATAATTTGTCAGCTTTCCATTGTCAATTGCTAAGTAATTGTTAATTAAAAATAATCTCAGTGTACAGCACTGATCTCAAATACTTATTAACTATGGCCTGAAGAAAAGACAAAACATGCCAGAGGATCAGGCGCCGCGCTCCTCCCCATCAGCAAACAGAGCTGAGCTCCCTGGGACCGCGCTAGCAGCCCCAGTGCACCTCTGGGCTGTCATGCTGGAATTCCTGTCTATCCCACCCAGCTCCTCTCCCATCCTTCAGGGCACAGCACTCGCCTCCTGAGAAGGCAGGGAATTCAGTTCAGGCAGCAAATGGCATGGCTGAAGTTACATTAAAGATCCCAGAATATTCTAACCAGCAGCTCTCTGATAAAGATGCCAATATTTTTTTTCCTGCTTTCATCTAGTGTATTAATAGCATTCTATGTATATTGAATGTATTGTAACTCTTAAGTGAGAACAGTAACACCCTTCAGGAAACTTCCAAGGTAGACCATTCAAAGGGAAAGCTCTCACAGGGATTTAAGAAAAAAAAAAACAACAAAACCAAACAAGTGAAATAATGAGGATTCATTTCCGGGAATAGGTAGTTGGAATGAGATATTAAGAAGATGCAGTTTGGTCCTCTGGGCTCAATGCATTAGAGGGTAACTTCTGACAACAAACTCATCATCAAGGCACCGTTTGCATCAACACATTTTCTGTTAGATTATGCCGTTTCCAAGAATCCATCCCCAAACTCAGCACGCTGATCCAAGAGACGGGGAATTACCCTTAATCCAAACAGTGTATGAAAGTGGCTTTTGCTACAGGGAGCAGACCCTGGTGTCAGCCCAAGCAGGCTGCAAAGCAGCACATACGATCTGGCGCTTGAGGAACAGAAGCTGACAACCACCATTTCCCCTCCTACATGACTAAACCCCTTCTACCACTGACAAATAATCAGCAACGGAAAAATAAATCTAATGTGAGCTGAACATATGCTGGTGATCTCTCATTGCTAGCGAGACTAACCAGTCTCAAACCTGCCTGGCTCTCCTCAAGATGATAATTTTACGCTAGTCTACCTGCAAGCAGAATTAGGTTAATTGGCTGGGATACATCCTGCAAAGAGCTGTGATTATTTTCCACAGGTGACTTGCCAACGCATCCCAACTCTGCTGGAGAGACATGAGTCCAGCTGCTGGATCCCTGCAAACCTTGGCACATCGCTTGTGCCTGTTCTCACTAGGTGTTGACATCTCACGTCAACAGACCACAGTTGAGGGCAATTTACTTAAACGCTTTACCCAGAGATGCTTGGGAAATTTAAGGGATGAATTTAAAGTAGACTGGTTAGCAGCCTGTGTCAACACGTTAGAGCAGAGAGCCGGACACTGCAGAGAGCCGTGTAGGTAGAATAGTTACCCTCAGGTGGCCCAGAAGAGCTACGCTCAGTGGAAACTGCTTTTCCAAGATCACAGTTCCCAAGGCTCTGCCAGCACTCCCTGCCTCTCTTCAGCCAAATGAGTATGAGGAAAAACAGTTTCAATGGTGAGTTTTTGCTAGTGCAGCTCATCTTGACTAAAACAAGTTAAGGAATGTTTCACATCACCATCTCTGCCAACAGTGTTCAGGGAGTGGTAAAACCGTGGGCCCTGGTGAGGCACAGTTGGGCTCTGAAAATGCCATCTGTCTGCATCCTCCCTCAAAATTAAGCTGGCTTTCCTGCAATTTAATTCAAGAAAGTGAATGGAATTAAGGCTACCTGAATAACAGTATTCACTCAGACATTTAATGAAGTTTAACTACTTTAATACCACCTGTTTAGTTAGCTCAGATTAATTTTCCCCAAACGTCCCTGTGGAACAAAGCCCAGTACAAGCTAGTTTGAACAAATTTGAGTGAGATTGCAAACACTTATTCTTTATCTTCAGCTCAGCTGGATTTGAGCCAGCATATCAGAAGTGAAAGAGAATGATTAAGATCAGTAAGTGATTTAATGCAACAGCCCTGGTCACAGAATAAACCTTCAGGGTTAGCCAAGAAAGCTGCAATAGATTATTTCTGAACCTCCCCTTTATTATCTCATCTTCTCCTTTAAACCCCAAATTTACGATATTACTGTCTATTGACCACTGAAGAACACAAAGTCAATCCCAAGACAGCCAAATTCTCACAGCATCTCACTAACTTTGAGGACCTGACCAGTATGGTTATTCTTCTAAATACATTTTAGTTTCTGCTTTTGAAGTGATTTCCCCCCATAAATGTTCACAGGGGCTGCTGAGAATCTATGCAGGTGTGTAAGCACAGAAAGGGCAAGAGGAAAAGGAGAGATGGTTCTTTAGCAGAGACACAGGACTTCTTTGTTACCTGGATAAGATGGTAAATCATGAAGGTTGCAATCCCAGCTCTTCTCCACTCAGGGTGAACTAACAGAAAAGAGATGTAAGCTTCATTGTATTTCACATCTGGCACCATAAAGCCAAAGGCAATGATAACTTTCTTGTAAAGGACGACGACGCTGAAGTCTGGATATTGCAGGCATTCTGACAAATCAATTCCTACGGAAAAAGAGTCAAACTGCAGCTGAAAGCACTACAAACCAAAAGAAAAGCAGACTATTCTGTGTCACACTTGCATGGAAATTCAGGGTTTTAAGTCTTTTTAGAAACATTCCTTTTGCCTTAATTTCAAAGCTCAGCGATTGAACTAAATCTGCTTCAACCAACCAACCAAACAAACAAGACCTACCAACTACTGGGTATTCGCACATGGAGAAATTAACAAAGCTGATTTCCTCCCCAATGACCCAGGGATGAAACTAAAACTCAAAAAGCGGGTTCTCTAAACCAGAATGGTTTTAAAAATAAAAAATAATTAAAAAAAATCACACAACCTCAGCACCCAATTAATCTTTCCTTGGCTTGTATTCTCAGCCATATCAATGGACTCTGCTAAGGAGCCAGTTCTAAATATGCATGTGAATAAAGATACTTGTGCGTGCAAATGTTTGCTGGATTGGGTCCTAGTAAGTTTGGCCTCTTGCCTAGGGCTCTTAAGGGCTACAGTAGCATTAATGGACAATGGTTGGCTTCTTCATTCCACCTGGGAATACCAGGCCAGCACCAGGTTGGTGTACACCATTCCTATTCCAGTCAGCAAGTGCTGAAAGACCTGCCTGCAGACAAGCAAAGGGGGGAGATTCAGAGCGTATCAGACAGATACATGGAGTGAACCATCCCGTTCTTCCTGCAAACCCTCTCCAGACACAGCAGATGTAAAACTGGGCTTCAGCTGTGGTAGCATTACCTGCCTAAGGTTCCTATCTCTTTTCTCCACCTGGCCTTGAGCTCCTGCTGCTTCCTCTGTTGTGCATACTCAGCTGTTTGTAGAGCTGCACCATGAACCTGACCACAGCTTTCAACGCTATCAAGACACTTGCTTTTAGCATGCAAATTCTCTAATCTGGGGCGTGAAGCAGCCTCTCAGGCAGCGGTGCTTCTGTGAGTCAGAGGCTGGACAGAAACGCCTGAAGCTGATGGCTTCCGCGTGGAGTTGGAGTTCGTTACCTTGCCTAATCACATTGCTGCTGCAGCCTGAGAGCATCCACACAGCATGTTAGGGCCAAGCAGTGCAGTTCACAGCACAGAGGACTGGTAATTTGTGTGGACAGGCCCTAAACGAGGTGCAAGACACAGCAGAGCTGTGCCATAAATGTTAGTTTCAGCCTCAAATTGGCAATCGCAGATATGTTTGGACTGTGGGATAACAAAATAGCAGAGTATGTTTTCCAGTAATGTTTATCACTCTTGATGAGATGCAAGACTTCATAAGGTGCCAGGCACAAATAAGCGGGTGAATTATGTTCTTGCTCGAGAGTAAGCTGGGTGGAGTAAGACGTGGGAGGAATCGATTGGCAATAGGGAGCCATGTTAATTATCTCAAGGCTGCAAATGACTGTGAAGTGCCTTACAGCATGTCTGTACAGGAACGCTACGTTGCCCTGAGCACACTGGCGTCGATGAAATGGTGCCGTCCCCTCAGCACGCAGTTATTCCTGTAGGAAGATACTTAGCTCAGTACGGTTTACCACTCGTCTGCTCGGGAGATGTTTCCCGTTAGGACATGAAGGCACAAGATACTGTGAGAGACAAGAAGGGGGAATCTTGCTTCACATCAGCTAATTTGCGGTAACTACCTACAAACTTGTTTCTGCTTTGTGAGAAACAAGAGCAGCTCTGCTGGGAAGGATATGGAGAGGTGGAAGAACTAAGGCCTGGGCTTACCCCACCTGGTGAAGTGCCTAAAACTTAAGAACTTGGTCAACAAGAGCATCGCTGTTAGAAGGCAACTGAGCACACCTAAGATGTGTGCTAAAACGATAGCAGCCTGCAAGCACACATGCTTCGGGTGCCTAAACTTAGGCAGAATTACAGTTGTTTCTCTGAATAACAGTGCTAGCTTAACAATGCTCTTCTCTATTGTGAAGCTAAACCCTTCATGTCCACAAAAGCAGTGTGCTTTATCTCCTGAAGTATCGCTGCTTACCTCTCCTGCTACAACAGAACGAAGGCGCAATAATCGTATAAACCCAGCCTCAGAAAATTTACACCATGGAAGAGATTTTTGATTCCTGTTTGGAGACCGATGGGAGTGTCAGCTTTCTGATAATGACGAACAGTTCACAGTTGGGTGGAACACACCCACGCTCCTTATGTTAAATAAAACAGGGTGAGTCCTGAAGAACTTAAAGAAGGTGCGACCCAACTTGGCCAGAACTTCAAATGCATTATCAGAAGAGGAGAGACTATGACGAAGGGGTTCAGCCTCTGTTAGGATTGCAAGCGTCTCTCATGAGCTCCAAAACAGCTTGTGAAAGGGAAGGTATGTCATGTTATCTCCCCCCGAGTTGTACAATTTGGACAATGAGTAGCACAAAGAGCTCCAATCCTGACTGTAGCGTATGAGCACTGCTGAACTACAAACCGGATTGAACCACTATCTGCAAATCAAAATGTAAAGCAAACAGTTACTTGGAATAAAGGTGTGTACTGTTTGTACTGGGCTTTTCTAAATTAGCCTGCCGCGTTGTTTACTGATCAGAAGCTGATCCATGCAGTAGATGAACATCACAATTATTATTTCAGAAGAACTAGAAACAACAGCATCATAACTGCCCCCATAAAGGGCAGCCACTGTCCCAAAGAGCCTACAGTTCTAGAAATGACACACAAAAATCAATACCCAAGCTTTCCCATACCTTGCAAATACTGAGGCTATAAGAAATAAAGGACATCACAGTGAATCTTGCAGTTGTGAGTGCGATTTCCAATTTCACTCCAACATATCCAGCTGCTAGGAAGAAACTTTCTTATGAAGCTAATGAGGAGTAGATCTCTGGTATAAAACTGTTTACTTCAGCCACAGATTCTGCAAAACGTTTCACTGGATGCTTAATTTTAGTAACTGACTACTCCTATTGGCATCAATGGTGTCACCCAAAACAACCTATTTCTTTAAGTACTGTGTTAATTAAGGCCTAATTGCCCAGCTCTAAATGATCTCGAAAAACAAAGACACCAAACCCACGTCTCCATTTCAACTGCATTCCTATGACTTCAGATAATGGTTTTCTAAGAACCCAGCCAGATACCAACCGAAGAAAAGTTTGGCCCAAGAATATTTTTTTTCTGAACAAAACCACTTCCTCCTTAGAAAACCAAGCGCTGAAGGAATCTTACCGGGCCAGAAGAATTCGTGGCACATAGAGTTTATAGTGGGGATGTGATTAGGGCGAACGTAGCAGTAATCAATGGGTGCTTCTGGCTCAGCCTTCCAGTTGAGATCATTCTTGTGTGGATACGCCCGGATTTCTGCCAGCAGCCTGAGTTTTGGGGGCTTTGTCTCATAATCGCGCCTGCCAGTAACATGAAAAGCAAACACAAAAGGCGAGTGAGCAACAATAACTGCCACTGCAGCTGAATGGGTACTGCCCATAAAATATTTTCTGACACACTCAACTCGGAACAAAAGAACAGAGTCTTCCATTCATGTGGGAAAACAGCACCCAGCTCAGCAAAACCACCCTTGTGTCAGAGGCCAGGAAACTTCCCAGATCTGCAGCACACCAAGGCAGCCTCTCCTTACAACAGGAACAAGGAGTTCTGTCCCAAGAGCAGGTGCAACTTCCACTAAATGACTACAGTGATTACCTCTCTGCCCTGACCTCTCTTGGAGATTCCCCTTCCAATGCAGAGCTAAATAATTTAAATACTGTCCTTTCAGGGTTACCACAGTATACTGAGTTGTGCTCCAGGGAGTGAGGAGCAGTGCCCAGGAAAGGTGTCCTCTCCATGGGCTGTTGGTTCACAAGCCAAGAGCAAATTCAACCTCTGACCATCTGTACCTGATGTACGGTTTCAGGACACGGGATGTGTAAGGACTGACAATACTGTGGTCTGTCAGCAGGTCTTCTGAGCCTACCAGTCGATACAGAAACTTTGTTGTCTGCTGTCGATATCCCTTCATGGCAGGCAGCATTGTCTAGACGTACAAAAAAATGCAGAACATTTCAGGAAGATTAGTCAATGACTCAACACAGGGGGATCATATCAACAGAGGGAGAATAAGGGCCTTTCCATTTGACAGGATGGGCTGGACCCACAGCACGATGGTCCCACCTCACAGGACTCTGCTGTGCACTCTCAGATTTAGCACCCAAACCTATGAGCCACATACATTACTCTGAAAAGTGCCGCAAGTGATCTCCCTCCGACACAGCATGAAAGAGCAACTGCCTGTTTGGGTACCTCCAGGCCTCCACCATCAGTGTTTGGGCGGGGCTGGAGTACAAATACATAGACCTTTGTGGTGCTGACACTGATAGACAGCTGTGCTGTACGAGCATGTCCCAAGAAGAAAGGGGCTTGTGAGAGCATTGGTGGGGACACAGCCCCAAGTCAAAATGAGTCTTGTTCACATAATCCTTTTCACTTTGGGAGTCAGATAACCTCAAGATTACATTGCTGTCTGCAGCAAAAGCTCTTAAAATAACCAGTGCCAAAAGCTCACGTAGATTTGGAAACGCTCACCTGGTATCTGTCCAAGATCCTGAAATCCTGGCTAGTAGTTCTGTACGTTGCTTGCCCTACTGGGGACCTGGAAACACCTCCTTCTTTGGCTCCGTAAATCCCATCGACCAAGAGCAGCGCAGCGTTCACAACTTGGTCCAAGTCAAAGAGCGGCAGTCCTCTTTCCCTCTTGGCCTGCCTGACTATCAGCTTGCGCCTCAGTCTCCGGGCCTCTGGAGTCATGCTCATGGCGTTGGGACAGGCTTCCAGTCTCTTCAGAAGCAGCTTTTCCTCATAGATGCTAACAGAGGTATGCTTGGGAGCTCTGGGTTTAGCATCCTTCTCCAGCTGTGGCTTCCTCTTGTCTCGCCCCCTCACCTGCAGCGATGCGTTTGACTCTTCAGGATCTTCACTGTCACCTTCCATCCTTTCTGTTTTTTCTTCTTCACTCTCCACCTCTTGCTTGATCTGCTCAGCTGTCTTCACTTTTTTTCTACTTGCTATCACAGTGCCAGCACCAGCTGTCCCACTGGGAGGGGGCACATACTCTATTCCTGGGTCTATGACTCCATCTCCTTCCATCTCCTCATCATCTGTTCAAGAGATCAAAATAATCCAGGAAAAAAATGTAAACATCAAACCCCCTTCCAAAAAGGGTTGTCACAGAACTTTTCTGCTAAGGAGAAATAAAGCAGGTTTACCCAACACACTCCGTTTTCTATATACTTCTGGACCTTCCGATTTTGGACAGCAGACACCGTAAGGAGTCCTGTTTCAGGACACAGAATCAGTCCTGCTTCTAAGGTGTCTTGCATTTCGGCACCTGAAAACATGGGACTCCTGAGCTGCAAGTGGTTTTGATACTTGTCTTTGACAAGTGTTACATTTTTGAAAATTCCTGAAGACTGGGGATCAAATAGTCAAGCTGGTGAACTGTATCTTCAGCTAGCATACCCTGGAGCAGTTCTGTTTAAACTGAGGGAACAGCTATGAGACACAGAAGCACAGGATTTGTCCCTCTACAGAACCAGACTATCTTTCCTTCCAACAAGTACTTTATTCTCGACTTCTCCAATTAAGATTGAGGTCTGGCTCCTAAAAGCATTCAGCCTGCATCACTGCTTTGCAACCTGACCGATACGTAACATTTGTTAATTGGGATGTTTGAACTTAGAGAACTACTGGAACATTACCATGAGAATTAAATTTCTCCCATTCAAGAAACGGTTGAGGCAAAATTAGAGTTGCTATCTAACAGCATAATCTGTGTTGCTTATGCTGAGTGGTGCAGCAGTTGCTAGGTGAAATCTACCCATTGTTTATTCAGGATCCCTCAGAAGACCGTAATGGAGGTTCCTTCTGGCCTTATAAGCTCGCAATACCACTATGGAAAACTAATCAAGATTTACACACAACTAAGACAAACAGAAGTTTACCAGTTACTTTCCATCTTATATTTAAAAGATCCTGCAGCTCATTGGANTTTTTTTTTTTTAAAAACATCTTCCATGACAACTATGTATGGCTTATTATTAAAAAAAACATGGCATCTCTTACCATGAAACAGAGCCTGTGGTGGCATGACATCTGGGATGAGATCTGCTTCTGAGAGAAGGCTGGGAGTAGCTGAATGCGAGGCTGGAGTGCCAGGAGCAGAGAAGTCCAGAGAGGGGGAAGGAGAAGGGCTTGTCAGAGGAGTGCGATCTGAAGAGCTCAAGGAGGAGAAGTCAATCACCTCTCCTTTCTCAAGGACAATATCGGGACGACGGCCTCGACTGCTGAATTTAACGGGAGTGGAGGAAGTACTCCGGTCTAGGAAGCCAGCTGCCTCCTTCTGGGCTCTCCGAATATCCTTGGCTTCCTGAGTGCGAGATCTCTTCTCCTTCAGCTCCATGGCCGATTCGACTGGATTGCGGCTTACCCGCTTCCTGAGTCCTTCCACAGTAATGATAGGATCCAGAGGTGGCTTTGAAGCTGCTGAAGAAGTAGTTTGCTTATTCTAACAGACACTGAGCTCCTGCAGCCACTGGACACATACCATGCAGTCAAAACCACACATTGCCTACAAATCTTAGAAGATGTATTTTCAAAATATACAAGAAATTCACTCCTGGACATGTAGCCAATACACCACTAAAGACTCATTTAAGCCCCAATTTTGCTCCTCCACATAGAAGGGAATTCGCATCTAGTGTGGACAAAACATAAAAAAAACCTTTCCTAGGGTAAAGAGGAACAGAGAAATTGTAGATTTTAGCTACAAAAAACCTGAACAAATCTTAAAAAACCTGAACAAATCTCAAAAGCCTCTAAATCATTTAGCACAATGCAAAAAGGCAATGAAATATAACAGGCTTCTCATACTGCAGCATATGCACCACAATCCTCTTAAATCAAGAATTATAGCAGAGAAACTAAGAAAAAAATAAAAATCATGCCCTGTAACTGTCCATACACACAAACACATTGTTTTAAATAAACTTTTCTCATGTCTTCCAGCTCTGGCCATAACAAGGAACCTACACACCATCAGGGAAAGAGTTACCTTTTGCCTTTAGTGCAGATGCAGACAACTTCTCTCCTTCAGGTTTCATGGTTGGGGGTTTATTATGAACCAGTTTCCACCACCCCGGTTCTCCAAATTCCTGTGCCCCTGAGCGGAAAAACAAGGGGCTCCCCACAGAGAGACAGCCAGCGACTGTGCTCCACCATGTTGAAGTCTTTTTCCTACAGCGGGAGAGGGGAAACCAAGCGTTAGGTCCCCGCTGGCCAGCTGTGCTTTCATCCTGAAGCCTCCTCCCTCCGCCAGGATGGAAAGGGCAGAGTGCCACTGGCACTGATGCAGGGGGCTAACGAACTCGCTACACCCCCATCCTCAAAGAGGCTAAGATTAATTAATTTCTTCTCAAACAGAACCACTCTGAAGGGCAAGCGACAATGCACCGGTGGGCTCTGATGTACAAAGCGCTGTGTACGTATGCTCCATCAATGCCACGCAAATTCAGCTCAATGTCTCTTCTGTCACAAGCTGAGCCTACGGAGGAGAGGTCTACCCTGACACTGGTACCCCCAGCTTTTAAATGCTGATGTTGCTACCTTTGTTAACAATTTGATGAGGCAAGAACAGGAACAAGATCCTACTGATAGCTGTGTTGACCTGACATTGCAGAGCCATATTCCATTACTGAAGAGGGCAAACAGGACTCTGGGTGTACAGGATGGGAGAGGCAAGGGAAAAATGATAAAGGCGTCACTTCACACGTAAGGAAAGACAAAATTCAAATGCCTGCCTTGACTACTTTGAGATTTCATTTAGCTCCTGGAGCTGCAGGACAGGACCCCTGAGGCTGAATTCACAAAGGGATTTGGGATCTGACCACTTTGCGCTCCATAGCTGCAGCCTCATCAGGCACTGCAGAGAAGCAAAGTCAGGGGTCAGAGAAATAAATCAAAGGACAACGGAGATCCAGGAAGCGGCAAAGTAACAAGAGTATGTGCGCTCATCCCACAGACACATCCCTGTGATACATACTGGAGAGGGAGAACCTCTGCTTGGAGATTTCTGCCATAAAACTTCTCCTGCAGGACGGGCAAGAGGATGCCAACTAGTCAACGTACCAGCTAGCCACGCTCACTGAACTATTTCTGCAGCACCTTTTTGGCCACTTGGAGGCAGGGAGCTGCATTTAAGCCTTTCACTCTGCAGGGCAGCGTACTCTACTGGGCATCTGAGCGCTTTTTGTTCCTCTAAGAACTGGTCCCAGGGCTAACTAGAATGTCATATGGAAGAAGTGAGAAGAAACATTTTAAAGTTGCCCCTGTGGCAAATAACTGAGGTACTCCCTTGGCTACTGGAGAGCCAGGTTTATGGTGTAGAGTCTAAACCCTTATTTGCACAGGATCTCGGGATTCCTTCTTGCCTTTGCACACCTCCATTGGCAAAAACTTCAGTACTCAGGCTAGGCTTGGCCAGGCAGGTATTCACTGCTGTCTGAGTGTTGCGAAGTACACACCTTGGGGTACTAACCCTCAGCTGGGGGGCATTAAACTCAGGTGCCCCAGACCAGAGTCAGGAGCATTACAGTAGGTCTGGATAAGCTGTGCTTTAATATGCCAAGGAAGTAAAGCGTTGCATGTCTTGAACCGCTACACACGTGGTTCAGCTGTCCCCTGGCTTGTTCAGGCAAGTGGGGAGACCACTTCTGAGGCCAGTAATCACTTCATCTGAATTTAATCAGAGCAAGGTGTGCGCAGTTCCCAGGGCAAGTCTCAAAAGGCAGCAGCAAACCCTGGGAGGTGATGGCTCCCTGAGCGAGGGACAATGGGCCATCAGCTCCCTTCCTGTCAGGGTCCCAGTTGACTCCAGAGGAGACAAATGCTAACATTTCTGAGAACAGAGCAAGGAGGCACAGACAAGCAATGAAAACAAAGCCAAAGAAGAAATCTGGTTAGGGAGAAAGGATCTTACAGATCTTACAACAGAGAAATCCCTGTGGAAGAAAAGCAGCTGTGAAGTCAATAAAATCTACAAGTTCGAAGGCTTGCTCAGTTCCTTTCCTGCCTCTGTAGCACATGCATCAACACTGAGACTTGGTTTTGACAGCTTCACTGTGCTCAGAAAAAATGTGCCACTCGCCTATACAGCACACAGCCTTGAAGGCTGCCCTTTGCAAGAAGGCTTGTTACTCAGACAGCTTTTTTCTTTACACAGACTGAAAACCATTTCAGTGGTTTGTAATGCCTGCCATGTAAAGTTATTTTATTGAAATACAAAACAAGCTAACAGACTAGGCACAGTTGTCCTCTGTGGAGAACTGGGTCCATGCAAGCTTTATAGCCAAGTAACATAGTACTTTGCTGGACTTTTTTTTTTTTTTTTCTCTTTTAAAGCCCAGTGACATCAGCCCTAGCTCATTCGTTGTGTCTATTTACAAATACTCAAAGGCTTTGCAGGTTCATACACTACGTACAGGAAGATAAGAAATAACCCAAAATATATGCATTTACATTGGTTTGTGTGACATTCTTGTGGTTGTTTTTCCCCACTAAGAAATGCTTATTTGTTTTCAAGAGTACCCCTCATACCTATGTTCAGGTCCTCAATATTAAACCTCCAATATTCTCACTAGTGAGGCTCAACAGAGACATCACCAATTAACCAGGATTCTTGTCCATCTGCATAACAAGTTTTAATTCCTTTGGCTCACCAACCGGACCTTCAGGGAAACATCACGTCTTTACCTGTTCCCTAATAAGAAAGTCCAGTGTTTCTCAATAAAAGCACAAATATCTTCTTTCCACCTGAAGTACCCCTGACGGCCCGTTCCTTCCAGAGACAAATTGTACATTGCCAGCATGACGACCTGGAATAGAAAGTGTTGGATACAAGTGAGTCTTTTCTGTTTCATCCGCTGAACTGCCCTCCACAGCCGCCACACACACACACACACACACAAATCTTTGCTCCCTCATAAATATCTTATTTTTACAACATTTCATAGGCAACTTCTGCAATCCATCTTCTTCCTGCTTTCATACTGCCCATTCTTGTTTTTCTATTGTTAGATGCACATTCTCCCAGAGAACGCTCTATCCCAAGGGAATAACAAGCTGCCTAGTTATGCAGGTTTATGCTGAGATACAGGCTTTTGCAATGGTTGTATAAATGAATTATATCACAACTGGAGTCTGAATGTAGTGCGGAGATAGGGAAAAAGTCTCTAAAAAAAACGGTCACAAGTTTAATACGCTGTAATCCATCTAGTGACAACGGCCCTTCTAAATACTTACTGTTGCTTTTCAAGCTGAACAGGCTGTGAACTCTCTGTAAAATTACACCACAGCTACTAATTTTTCTGGGTATACAAGAATTACATTTGTCTCCAGGTGATCTTCATTAAAGACCGTCCATTTACAGCTCATTCACATGCTTCACAACCAAATTTAGTCTGACCTATTACATGCCTAAACTGAAGGGCAGGTTTGAAAATATCACACCTCTTTGTAAGTAATTTCTAGGTGACCAACTGTGATCATGTTTATCCAATTCATTTGAATACAACTAAAATCGTACAGCTGGGCTGGGACCATCTTTCAACAATCACACAGCCTCGGTTGGATACTACGTCAAACAGGGACTTATTCTTCACCGTCAGAGAAGCTTGAAATGTATTTTTCTTAGGGAGATGGGCCTCCTCCCAGCAGGCCATAGCTTTCTGGAATGCATTGCTGAAGATGCCAAAATGAGGAAATACAGACAGCTTTAGTGTCCCCTGTACCCTATTTATGCTTTGCAACCCCTCTTAGATTGATAACTATTTATCTAGGATTTTGTGCTTTTTAAGCCAGGTGGGACAGCGCCTCAGGACTTCAAAACCAATTCTCTTTTCAACTGGTTAAAGATAAGGATCTGTTGAGGCCACATACTCTGAAAAAAAATCCAGAAATCACTGTCCCTATTTTTCCTACTTCAGGTAAGTTTGACCACTTCCCTAAATTCAACTTATCCAGAAGCAGCAGCAGCAGCTGCAGCTGCTGGAAGCCTAAGGAAATAGCTTCTTCACTCATCAGCTTTCTCCCTCACCCGTTTTGATTTCGCCTGTCCCTTCCCCATGCCACTCTGAAGAGAGGTGGGTGTAATGCTAGCAGCCTTTGCTCTCCAGATCTGTAACTCGCTGAAACTCTGCCAGCCTCCTATGCCAACACTTCCTCCTGCGCAGCCCTGCACTGTTCACCATGAGAAAGCACTGTAGGAGTTACAACTGATGTTTTAATTGATCTATTATGAGACAGCACACCACTACTGTCCCAAAGGATGCAAAATAGATGTCTCGCACATACTGCCCGATGCGCAGCATGTGGAAACACTTAATGCTGAGCAGCAGCCACTCCTTGATCAAATTCATTTTAAGCAGAGACAGCCATCACTGCCTGCTTGCCCCTCCAGCACCCTGCTTAGAAAAGATGGTGTGCATCAGTTCACCCACATGGTGGTTGCTATATAATGCAAATTATTTTGATTGCTCAAGTGTGCAAGTGACTGAAATAGCAAATTCCAGCAAGGACTATTGCTAGTGGGTAAGCAGCCAGATTGGAGCTTTGCATTCAGGGACTGGCAAGCTTTCTGGTTTTATGTTGCCACCTCGCTAGCTTTACATTTGCTCATATACACAAAAACCTGTTCATACCTAGCAGTCAAATTGCATTCAGTTTGCTCTTCCAAACCTGCCTGAAGCTACAAATTAATGAGCAACATTAAGGGGAAGAAGAGGAAAAACAACACAAAAAAAGGAAAAACAACACAAAAAAAGGAAAAACAACACAAAAAAAGGAATGTGGTTTGCATTATTATCTTTCAATTCACCTGCCAAATGCCCAAGTTCTAATATGCAGGCAATCCTTAGCTAATTAATTTCTGAAGTTCATGCATATGTTTCTTTGTTACCGATACCTGATCCTCCATTTTTAGGTAGCACATACACAACAAACAACAATTTTAGAAAGTCCTGTGGTTATTCCGCTGGCACAAACATTTTACTTACTTGCTGCCACGTTAATCTCAGCCGTTCAAACTGCTCCTTCCCATCTTCCGAGCAATCGCAGCAAGTAAATCTGAAAAAGTTATCTCCTTTGAGGTAGCTGAGCTGTTCTCTCAGTTGACCTAAAATGAATAGGCAAAAATCAATTTCTTGGTCCTTTTATAGGGGAAAAAATGCTGCAAAGGAGATTCAGATTCCCTACGACATCAGGCAGAAAAGTACTTTTTGCTTTTTTCCCCAGAGTCCAGAGACCCAGTCAGCTCCCAGGAAGCATCAGAACTCACTGTGATGGAAGGTGCAGATTCATTTCACAGTTGCAGCAGCCAGTGATCAACTGAAAAGCACAGGCACAAAAAAGGGGCATTCTACTTAACATCTGAATGCAGGAACAAAATCAAGGATTTCCTTGTTTCCACTGCATTTCTCATTCCTTCTTGCTTCCCCAGGATAACCTATACACTTCAATAAAAAACTGTTTTCCCACTCTGCTTAAAAAAAAAAAAAAGCTGACCTGTGTAAAAAAAGGTGTGCCACTGCAAAAGCTATCAGAATATACAAACCTTCTCTTCCACGTCATCTTTCCACTCACTGCTACATGTCTTTACAGCTCTCTCTTTCCCTGTCCAGAAATTGTTAGTAAAGTAAGGCTGCCAGTCCTTGTTTACAGCAGCCTCTAGGATGCACTGCAGCAGACATGCCGTGAAGCTTTAAGGTATTTATTTCTCCTGTCAGGGGAAGATCTTCTTTCCTTTAGACCAAGAGCCAAAAGAACAGCCCAACATTATCAGAAAACACTTTTTCTTTACTGCAGTCAATGCATTAGATCCCAAATCAGTAAAGCACTTCAGCATGTGCTTTGCTGTGTAAAGCCAACGCTGCATAAAAGTTTGTGTGAACAAAAGCAATCTGCTGGGATAGAGCCACCTGTAAAAGCCCACGCAGTTGAAGTTACGGGCTCCAATTCTGTGTTTCTGCAGCAGAGAAAAAGAAAAACCAAACAAAACAAACCATCATATGAATCAGGACTTCTAAACTCACCAGGGGTTAATTTACACAAATACGAAAAATTAAAAAATAAAATCACAGGACAGAGAAACAGTTAAGACTACAGCATTTCTGAAAAGTCCCAGACGAAAGGTCTTTCTCTAAAAGAATGACATCTCTTTTACTGTATAACGGCACCAGATCAAGCATTTGTAATACATGGATGCTCTGCTTCCATAGTGAACTGCAGAATCTAGCTATTGAAGTTGCACCTATGTCTGATGGGGGAAAAAACCCCCACACTTAGTAGATTAATAGAATTTCTACATGGCAATTCAATGTAAAAAGTGATAATTTGTCTGAGCATGTTGGTGATTTTCACAAGTGACAACTGATATCCATATAACTGAACAATGAGCAAAGAGAATAGTATTCCTCTTTTCCAGCTCGTTTACTTTGCACATTTGTATCTAGTTACTGTTGCTCTGCTATTGGCTTTTTCTGCTCTTTGGATTTGTTCCACAGCAACGAGAGAGAGGAACATCTTTGTAAAATAAAACAAATTGAGTGTTAAATCAAGTGCTCTAAGATGAGATATCTCATGCTACCTTTAGCTCTCTGCTTTTTTTTTTATTAATACATTTCAAGTTAATATATCTTTTTAACTGCATACTACTTTAACAGTGTGATGTTGGTTCCATTACATTAACATCAAAACACTCACTAACACACCTTGAAATTTCTTTACTATAAGTTTTGGCAAATTCTAAGATGGCAAAAGGGCAGCTCTGACATATCTGCAAGGCAGGTGCCACCTGAAGAGTTCATTATTTCTAGCCACAAAACAAAAAAAAAAACCCCAACACAAAACTCAAACAAAAAAACCTCAAAAGAACAACAAAAAATCCAACCAAACAAAACACAAAAAAACCCCAAACCATAAAACAACCAGTGCTTAGCAATATCTAGCTTTTGGCTCCGATAACAGAATAATCCAGAATTTAGAAAGTAAAGTCTAGTCTGTCGTGTTGCTAACAGCATGTATCTTATGTCAAGCAGCACAGGGATCAAGTTCTGCAGCTTCCTCTGAACGCCTCCCAAAGCTAGCTGCTACAGGCTGGACACGCTTCTGTGAAAGCTAAATTAAATTCACATTATCAGGAAACCGTTAAGATTAAGATTTAGCCATATGCTCCACAGATGTGACAAACTGACCAGGAAAAAAAAAAATAAAGTAATGCTATCCCAAAGCCCTTTTCCTCCACAGGAAAAGCTTTACAGCAAGGGTCGTTATCTTTACCTGAGTGAGCAGAGAGGCCAAGTTACTTGGGCAAAGTCCCCTAAACACACTAGCAGCAAGACTTGGGAGGGTGTGCGTGTTTCTGAAGTCGTACCCTTGTTCATTACTAGTTAAAGAAGACAGTCCCATGCCTTTACAGGGAATGCCAGCTTCAGACACCCATACAGTTCATGGATTGAAGTACCTAACGCACACGGCTGGCATAAGGCTGCTGGGCTCCAGGCAGTGCCAAGAGCCTTTCTCCTCCAACACAGAAGGGGATACAGCAAAACAAGGGCTGCCGCATAAAACAGGCATGTAGGACAGCGTAACCACTTTGCAAACAACAACTCCAGCCAGGCAAGCGAGACACAAGGCAACAGGCAGGCTTACTTGCTGGAATCCACTTCTGGCACTTCTCGCAGTAATAGGACATCTCCTCCATCCAGGATGCGTCACCTTCGTCGCTGTTCAGAGAGTCCCCGCTCTGGTCATGAGATAAGTCCACCGAAGCCTGGTCCTCAGACTCTACAATCAGGAGGGTCTCCCCCTCCACCTCACCCTCCTCCAGGCCCTCTGAGGTGGAGGTCCTGGTAGCTTCATCATCATGGCGGCTTAGCAGCCCACTCATGTGAACGTTGTTAGCCATCCTAGATGGGGTTTGCGTAACAAGGAGCTCCTCCCCACACTGACAAGTCCATCAAGGCTGGATGTGCTGGCCAAGTCTCAGCAGTCAAAGTACTGATGGATGACAGAGGAAGTGTTTTGTGTCCACCCTATAGCTTTTGGCACTGCATTATAACCTCTACAAAAGCAACAGTCTTTCACAGATTACCTCTGTTAGCTGAAACACTCACAAGTAGTTAAGACACCAGTGATCTCCCAACGTCTTTAATCAAACCTCTAATGACTCAGGTCTGTGACTAGGACTGCTGGGACCCTTTTTCCATTAGCGCCTTGTCCCTTTCTTCCATAAGCTGCTTTGTCAAAGCAATCTGCTCTTCTAGCAGGCGAATATTCTCCTTTTTCTGATTTTGACGTTCGAGATCTCTGAGAACTCCGCTGTGCAGCCTCTGAAAACACAAGGGACAGGGTTTATCACAGCCTGTTGGATGCTGAATGCGATCAACCCCCACACAGCTGTAACCCCTCCTGCAGGGCTGCTCACCACGCTGCAAGTCCTCTGCCACCACCTGTAGCTACAGCCACTTAATGTGGTTTGAATCTAAAACTACAGCAACTGGTACCCAATATCAATAAGCTAATGGTACTACACCAAAAAGCGCTTTATTTGTACTCACTTCAGATGGGCGGGTTTACTAAGTGGGAAAGCTACTGAGAAAATAAATGCTACACACCCATAATTCCCATGCTGGGCAAGATGGACATGACCTATGAAATCCTGTCACCTCTGCCCTAAATCTTTACCAAATCAAACTAATCTCCCCCAGATTTCTCCTCTGCTTGGAGAGAATTTGGTGGCAAATTGGAAATGATTTTAAGAAAAAACCGCCATGTATCTTCATCTGCTTCTTTCTGCTCATGTCTTACTCTTAAAGAAAATACCTTGTAAACTCTTGCTGCAAGGCTGACTCAAGTCCCACAGCCTACTTATGCCAAGCTCCTGAAAAAGCAAGGCACTTGATTCAAAAAATATCCCTTTTCCCTAACATGTTCTTTGTAAATAAAACGTGCAACACAGACCAGCAGTTTTCAAACTGGTGGGTAAGCTCCCCAATGGGTGCACAAAGCCCTAAGAAAATCCCAACTTCTCTTTCTTTCCTCCATATGCTTCTCTCTCTCTCTCTCCCTGCTACCTGGAAGCTTTTTTTCACTCTGACAAGTTTAACCTTTACCTCTCACCAGGGGAATGCAAAATAAGTGAAACCAAAACTGGTGACATGGATTGGGATGGGGAAAAGGAGGGGAGGGACTAGGTGGGAACCAGCTGCTCTACTCCAGATGTGCAGGTCTGGGGGCAGGTGAAGAGCAGAGGGGTGACGAGATCAGATGCAGGATGGAGAAGATGGCGAGGCTGACACCAACTCTGGAAGGAAATGAGGACCACATGAAGTATTTAATTGGTTATTCACATCACATACAGCTGAGATACAGTTCCCTGGCAATTTCAACTGACCAAAGCTGGTGCTGCTGCTATCCTTCCAGCCCCATGCTCCCCACACTGCTTGTCCCACGACAGGGTCAGCCAGTCCAGGCAGCTCAGCCAGCAAAAAACAACTCGCCCTCTTTTTCTTTCCTTCACAAAGCAAGTTGTATTCTGCTGGTTTAACTACCTGAGCTGGCTAACTGAAGACAAGCATCAGTGCTAAGGAGGACATGGGATGCACAGTCCAGTTTGGTGGTTTGACTTGAACTCCTGGGGCTTATCAGAAAATATGATACGTGAGGACAGAAACATTATAAATGAGTAAAAACCATTAAATGATTGTTGAGAGCCAACCCTGGCTCACATCTAAATCAAGCTGTGTGATAGCAGTAGTGTTTTAGCCCAACTAAAGATGAGAATCTTTAGTTGAAGTTGAGTTTAGTTAAAGTATTATCCACCCGCCTAATTTACAAACTTATGCTCAGCTTGGACTCAGGAATGAGAAAGTTTCACAGGTGCCAACGTTAGCCACTGGATATTGGAGATATGAATAAATTATTTAGCCTAATGTCAAGAAAGATGAATAATTTATTTGACCTGTTTGAATGATGCTAAAATGTACCTGCAAATAACTTATTTGAAAGCTGACCCTGAAGTCATTTTAGAAGATGTTTGTGATTATTATTTGACAAGTTCTCACAGGGTTTTATTCTTCATCTAGAATGCCAATAACTGCACATTTCAAAGGCAATTATTTCTCCTGTCAAGTTTAAAATAAAAAGGTTTTGTTTAAGAAATATTTTATCTTGTTAAGAAAATGCACAGACACGTATGTTAGCCAAGAATCAAAACTCTCTCTGGAAATTAATCTAATAAAAACAGTTCCTTCCCATTGGCTTCAATCAACTGAACTCAGGTTACAGATTAGTAATCACTACAAAGTTCATAAACTTATTATTTCATTACTATTAGTTAGTAACAATAAAGATGTGTGGAGATACATCAAGAATGTGATTCTTCTTCCTTCGCAAAACACAGCTATTCTGCAATCTTTCAGATGGTGAATGCATTTACTTTGAAAATGCACAATTCGCAAAAGACAGCTTTATAATTTGAGAATCACGAGTGACAAAGTGCTACGAAAAAGCTAATCTTCTCACCTCCCTCTATTCTCAGAAGTTAGGCCTGCTTGTCTCCTGCATCAGTTTAGATAAATGTGCGCAAGCTCAAATCACTTTGTGCCTGGCATATCAATTTACAAGAGTCAAAAATGTATTAATTTGCATAAAGATAAACCTGAAATAATCCCTACACTGCGACTGCAGAATATCCACGTTACTTATTTTCATTACATTATCTAAGTAACTGGGTTCCTTAAATGTGAAGCCATTATTTCCCGACTTGAAAATGAAGAATTATAAAGAGAAAATCTCAGATTTCGTTTATAAAAGATAAGCTTTGAGCCTTAGTGCTTCTGAATAACAAGTTACACTGACTGCTGGAAAAAAGAATTAACCATTTTGGCTTTGCTTCTGCAGCAGCAGCATCTTGAGGAATGCTAATATCCCTGCAAACATACACAGATGAGCATGAAATCCAGCTTTGGGGGAGATCGCTTCTAATTCTAGAGTATTGGTTTGTGAACCTATCCCCATATGTACAGGTCAGGCACCTCTGAAGTCATGAGTTCCCCATGCATAGTTCGCAGGCTGTGCCCAGGCCTGGGTGTCAGGACCGATAGCAAAGAGTAGATGCTGGTCCTGTCCCCCGAAACCCGCAAAAGGTATTATTGCTGACCAACTGCATCCTTTGACCCCTCCACCTCTAGGGCACTCAGCAAAACTGCCTATCTGCCGGCAGCCCGAGAGCAGTGACGCTGATATCCTCCACAGCAATGGCTGCTTCCAGCTGCGGAAAAGTAAGTTAAGGCAGACCCATCGGGAGAAAGCTGTCCACCATTGTCTCATGTGGGAAACCCAGGGTCTTGTCATGCAGAAGCTTGCAGCAGTGACCTCAGGTGTAACAACCAAATCAATTTAACATTATTTTGCCAAACAATCAACAACTACAGCGCAGAGCAACAGGAACAGGCAAAGGGCAGCAAGTCCCTATTTTCTTCCTGGTATCATTAGAAATATATGAAGCAAACAGAGGGCATTAACCACATCAACTCATTTGCTGATCCACCACTCCTTCTACTAGAGTCATGTTCCATACACTGGTAGAATGCACGTCATAAACTTGCCGTTTTGCCCTTAATCAACCTGTGTTTTGCACATGAGTTGTAGCATGGCCTCTACATACCACAGGACCGCTGTCTCCTTCAGTGCTCAGCACAGATCCTGGCCAGGTGCTCAGCCTTTAGTTTCACATTCCTTCTTCAGCCTGTTGCCCGGGGCGTTACTTATTTCATGATACACAGATCCCACTCTGACGGTAGCGTTACTCATTTACTTGTGGACTGTTTTATGCCTGTTACCTCTATAGAATATGAATGTTTTGTAAATGTTAATTTATTTTCATAGTCTATGAGATGAAGGAGAGTTATCAGCCAAGGATTAAGGTCAAAACCATCCATTATGTTTAGGTGTCTCACTGAAACACACAAGGGTGATTTTTTTCAGAGCACGTGTTGTCCTGCAGCACAAAGTACAGCTCCCATTTATTTCCGCTGTAGTTTAGGAGCATTCAGCACGTGTTCGTGACAGACCTTCAGTGGTGCAAGGCAGGCACGCTGAATTAGCTAGCACCCACCTGGAAAAATCTGAATTTAAGTGATCTACCCAGCATCTGTCAGCTCCATCTGAAGCAGAGCCATTACCCATCACTGCTCCAAGAGACCAGCCTTCCTCCTCTTCTTGCTGCCTCAGCCATTGTCTTCCAACTTCTGCAGCAAATTAACCTGCCTCTTCCCTTACCCAGATCAGTCTCATCCTCCAAGATCCATCATTCTCAAGCACTGACAGAAACAATCTCTCGAGGGAAAAAATATAATCCTGTAATTACAAACCGCACTGTAAAGCCCATGCAACAGGCAACTTCAACTCTGATGTTTTCTGACTACTTCAGACCTTTAACAATAGTCGTTTAACATAAGCGCTTTTTTGTGTGCATTTTCTGGACTTTTTGTAAAGAAGGCAGTGAAAATCAGATGTGTCCTCTCATATGGGTACCCACTTGGGTCATTAGCAGGGTCTAAACCTGCACACTCATTGCCCAACTTCTGCCACGCGCAACTTATCCATTCTGTGATGACACAACTTTTAGTCCAGGGCAGGATTTCTTCGTACATGGACTCACCATCATCTGCCCTGACACTCCTGGCTCTCTTGCACACAGGGTGCCTGCCAGGAATTACCTGATTTTTGTAAACGTAGCACAGAAAAACTTCCCGTTTAATTACCCCATGGTATTTCTGTTCGCTTGCGCTCTGCCTGTCCTGCCAGATCAGGGGGCAGGCTGCATGGCACAGAACAACATTGTTTGCCCTTGAGCAGGAGGCATTTCTGGAGCTCAGAAAAAGCAGAGCGCAGGCACTGCCAGAGGGACAAGCGGCAGCGGGACATGAGAGCAGAGCAGGACAAGGGAGAGCCCCGGGAATGCTGCCAGGGTGGTGCCCTTGGGCCTGGAGGGTGCAGGATTACATCCTTCCTGCACCGTAAAACCCCCAGCTGCCGTGGAGGACGAGGAAACCTCCTCCACTGAGCATCACCCTGGACCTCCCCACAGGGAAAGGGCAGGTGCCAAGGCTGGAAAAAGTGTGGAAGGGGTAGCTGGCGGAGAGAGAACTGCCAGGGCAGAGCAGGGGAGGCAGCACACAGGCAGGGCACCGCTGCGCAGTCTCTGGGCTCCAGGCTGGGCGCACCCCAGCATCCGCAGCCCACAGCTTCAGGCAGGGGCACAGGAGGTGTCAGCACCCTGGGCACAGGAGGCCTGCAGGAAAGGAAGCAGGTGGGAGGGCAGGAGAGCGGGCAGGAGAAGATGAGGGCAGGCAGGCAGGAGGGCAGAAAAGCGGGCAGGAGGGCGGGCAGGCAGGAGAGCGGGCAGGCAGGGAGGGAACAGGCAAGCAGGGAGGGAGAGCAGGTAGGCAGGGAGGAAGGAGGCAGGCAGGGAGGACGGGCAGGCAAGCAGAAGAGCAGTCAGGAGATCAGGCAGGCAGAGGAGGAGGCAAGAGCGCGGGCAGGAGGAGGCAGAGACACGTGGAGCGGGGGCGGGGCCGGGAGCGGGCAGGGGGCGGGGCTGCGGCCGGAGACCTC
>VWZL01000106.1:1012044-1024850 GCA_013396915.1 Stercorarius parasiticus | reverse complement strand
CGGGCGAGCGAGGGGGGGGAGGGAGGGGGGAGAGAGAGCCGAGTGCCGAGCGCGTCGAGCCCAGGCCAGAGCAACCGAGCGCCGATGCCGGAGGGCTGTGCCCAGCGAGGCCCCATCCCACGGGGCGGGCGGGAAAGGCCTCGGCCGCGCCCCCGGGCCGCGGGAGCAGGGGGAAGGCGGGTGAAGTGGACGCTCCCGGCCGCCTGCATCGCACGTGGAGTAGCTCCTGGGCTTTCCTGCTGGGGTTTGGGGTGCCCTGGCGCCTCATGGGGACCCCCGGGCCCGCCGCAGGGAGCAGGCCGCGGCCTGGTGCCGGGCGCCTGAGGTGCGGCACCTCATCCTCGCCGCAGTGGGAAGGCAGTGGGGACGGTGCCCTGTGGCCAGTGTTCGCCTAACCTAACCCTTGCTGACAGGCTGCGTGTTGAGGTTTTACAGGAGGGTCATCACCCCGCCATGGTTGGGCCCTCGCACCCTTCTGACCAGAAATGCCGGTGCAGGTGGCTGGAAAAGGGCCTTTTCCCCATCAATGCCGCTACCAGGGAGAGGCCCCCAGGTGGTCCGGTGCTTCTTCGGAGGGGGTGTTTTCTGGAGCTTCCAGCCGGCATGCGCTTGTATTTCCAGTGTGGTTGCAGCTCCGAAAAACAAACAAAAGGAGATCTCTTCTGAGTTCATGAAAGATTTTTTGCTTTTATTGCGTGAAGACCTCCAGTTCTGCACTTTCCTTGCCCAGAAAACCCAAATTGCATAGGACGAGCAGCTGGAGAAAGCAGCTCTTCAATTGTTTGGTTTCTTCTCATTGTTCAGTGTGTGGCCTTAGGCCTCGTGTTTGGCAGTTTTTCGTGCTCTGAAGACAGCATTATTCCTCTCCCTGGGGGCTTTTCCCTGGCACTTCCTCACTAGAGTATCTCAGTGTTTTACAGATGAAAAATAATTTATGTTCCCTGAGCTCCTGTGTGAGGGCAACAGATGGCTATCGTGAATGACTTTGATCCACCATGTTCAGATGCGCTTCAGCTGGAGGACTTCAGCCTTTCAGGACACTTTCACCCTGTAACACTTTAAAGCAAACTTCCCCTTGGCTACTGTGGAGCAGACAGAGGTTCAGGTCACACTCCCGAAAAGCGGGGAATTTTTCAGCAGTCACTATCTGCTGAGTTACCACCCAAATGAGCACATCAGAAGTGCAGAAAAGTGACTCTTAATGAATGCATCAGACAAAAGGATGTCTAGTGGGGAGGTGGGATATACCAGGAGGTTGGGGGGAAAAATCATTCACCATTTCACAGTCCACAGGTAACCAGTGGGTGTCGGAGTAGCAAGCATAAGCCAAGCAAAAAGAAAGTCACACTACGTGTGAGCGAGTTGTGGAAGTCATTGCTGTCGGTACTGCAGAAGCTGAACTTACCTGCGGATTCAGAAAGGAACTGGACAAATTCCTGGAGCACCCTTAATATCTAGATGCTGCTTTTGACTCATGAACTCCTTAAACCACAAATGAACGGGAAGGTGGGAGGTTTATTGTGAAAGGTGTAGCCTTATTCCTGATTCCTTCCTGTACTTTTTTCTCCAAGTGTTCGCCACAGCTCGCTGCCAGGCAGGATGGTGGGGTTCTAGGAATCTCAACCCCAGCAGGTACCAGAGTCCCTGTCTCAAAAGCAGGCTTGGATATTTCCAGGTAGAGCTTAGAAGAGTTACAGAGCGGTTGCTACGAGGGGATGGCAGGGTCATATCCCCAGCCCTGTCTGGAATGGAAGAGGAAAACCAAATGTGTGAAGCCAATCCCGCATTGTTATAATCTTTTTCATCTGTCTGCTGAATGAATGTGATTAAAATGAAAGGCAAAATTAGTGGGAATGATAATATTTCAATTGAGTCTAATAGTTTTGCTCACATTGCTGTGTTTACTGTTATTAAGACTTATGCATAAGTGCTTGTAATGTGGCCAAGGCCACTGGAGTGCCAAGAACAGGGTCGAGCCAGATGCGCGGCAGATGTGAGCCAGCGCGGCGCCCTTGGCACTGTGGAAGAGCGCAGCTTACCCCAGCTGGAAGCTGAGCATCTCTACCCAACTACCCAAGCCTGGCATCAATCACCTGAGGGGCTAAAAACCTGGGCAGGAAACATTCAGGCTGTGCTTTTGCAGCCTGAGTTTCTTCCATGGTAGTTCAGGTGCTCCCGCCCTCTTCCCTCCCCTCCCAAGGGCTAGGCCTTGCTGAAGTGCTCCCCTTCCCTGCTGTGGCCCTGCTCTTCTCCTGCTTTGGGTGGTTGCACCCTTCCTGTGCTCAGAGTGAGCTCATTCATGGAGGGCAACCTTCTGGAAAGCCCAGCCACGGAGCAGACTAGCGCCTGGGTCTGGCTTAAAACCCTGCAGCATGTACAATGCGGAAAAGCCCATTTTCCTTTTTCTGAGACACTTTTGCAGCTGGGTTGGGTAAGCCCATCCAGAGGCACACTGCCAAGCAGGAAAGTGGGGGTGATGGAGGAGGGACACAGGAGCACCCAGTGGTGACAAGGAAAGCCTTTCTAGCTGGTGGTTGGCAGAAGGAGAAGAGAGAAGGAGATTTCAGATTTCCCCTCAACAAACACAACGTTGACTGCCCCAGGCCCATTGCAGAGATGCCTCATGGGGCTGATGGGGTGTGTGCAACTGGCAGAGCGATGGTAGCTCCTTGCAGCGAGATGAGCTGGGTTGCCGATACTTTCAAAAAAAGAGTATCAGCAGAGGATGAGCTTGTGCTGAGGGAAGCGTGGCTCAGGAGAGCCTCTTTCTTTGCCGGCTCTGCTGGTTGCTCTCTGCGGGAGGTTTCTTCAAACAAATGCCTTGGCTGCCAGTAGCTGGTTTCTGGTGTGTTATGCCCATAACTTCCTTTGATGCTGTCTTTCCTGTGCCTTCGTTCCTCCTCTGCTGGCCTGGGTGTAGTGGAGCGCATCCTCTCCTGGAGACAGGGCTGAGCACCAGTCAGGGAAGGGTTGACTCACATGTGAAGGAGACTGTGAAAAGCCGAAGGCCATTTTTCCCCTGGGCTAACAGCTCAGATCTTTACAGTGATCTTGGATAACACGTCTGAAGTCAATGCTTAGGGGGCATTTTTATCCTGGTTTCCGAAGAAAATGAAGCTTGTGCAACCTCTGTGCCTCATCCACCCCCTCCCTCCCCTCCGTGCTCTTACATGGGCATTTGCCAGCCTCCTTGGTGAGGCTGCATTGCAGGTCCTGTCTTGGTAAGACTTCCACGTTTATTTGCCCATTCCAAACATTTTGATGGATGTGGAGGAGTTCTGGCTAAGCTTTGTGTAATGGGTGGTTACACCGAGCAGGGGAGTATCTCATGAAGGGAAGGGGTGGCAGTGTCAGCTCAACCCTATATTAGCCACCAGCGAATCCACAAAACAGGGTGCTCAGTCATGGCTTGCCTTAGCAGGTCACCAGTAGCACTAAAGCGTAAGGAAAACCCTGCAAAAATATGGCCAGGGGATGGAGATAAAGTTTGAACCAAGCCTGTTTCCACATTCACAGCCTGAACTGCGCCCCCCATCCCGCTCCATTTCTCCTGTGTAAGGTGAGGAACCAATCTCTCTCATCAAACTGCAAGCAAATAATTAAAAAAAAAGAAAAATCCTGAAGGTGTGTTTTGACAAAGCTTTCAGGGTTTTTTTTCCCAGGGGTTTTGGTGAGCTCGCTGTCCTTCCCTCTTTGCAGAGCCAGCTCTTCCTCCCTCCCGGCTGGGCGTGCTCCTGCAGGTGAGTTTGCCCGCACCCGGAGCGCTCACCGGGACACTCCAGCAACCTCCATTGGAAAGAAGACCAAAAAAAAAAATGGTCCGAACCCAACCTAAACCAAATTCCCATCTGCTCCATGAAGGTGCTGGAGGAGGTTTCCGTCTTTGCCATTGGGAATTCACCCTGGAGAGCCCAGCCCGGCCCTGGCCGCCCTCTCTCGCAGGCTTTTTTGGGGGTCCAGGCATGTGGCTGGTGAGTGCGGGGGTGCCTGCGCCGGCACCCCCTCGGCCATGGGTCTCGGGGGAGATACGGAGCTGGGCACATGGGGGAGCCTAGCGTGGAGGGGAGCTCGCTCTGCCTGCTGTTATTAGCATTGATTTTCTTATGGCTGTGCTAATAATAGCAGCAAAAAAAAAAAATAATTGCTGTGTTGTAAGCACTTTTTTTTCTCACTGTGATGCCTTTTCCGCTTTGAGAGACAGAATTATTCCCCCACCGCCCCCCCTGCCAACAGTAACAGACCTGGTTGTGGCAGCGTAGGCATCGATTATCCCGGTGCAGCCACCCTGGGCAGGCAGTAAATGGTTTTATCATATTTGCTGGAGGGGGGACCATATTGTTGGTATTCAAAACTTCGAAAAATGCAGTGGAAAAAAATCAAAATGTGTTAAAGTTTTTGTCTCCCTCCTCTGTGATTAAGAGGTAGGGTCACTGGGGGCTTCTCTGCACGCAGAGACTTGAAAAATAATTTAAATTAATGAAATGTATGTATTAAAAATGCCTTATTTTGACTGGGTTAGCCTTCTCTCCAGGCAGGCAGAGGTATGCCGGACTTGGGCAAATTTTATTTTCTGCTGGGCATGAATGAAGTGAAAGCCGCCATAGCTCATCCCCCTGACGTTTGTACGTAGCCTTCACAAGCCTCTGACCTGTTCTCACCATCAATTCAGATGAATTCTGCTGCTCATCCCCTGCAGACAAGCCCTGGGATCCCGACAGATCTTCTCAAGGAGCCAGAGGGAAGTGACTCTGATCCTCCTGGAATTTTAATGATAGAGAAAAGAGGAAACCAGGGAGGGGGAACCCATCTTTTACTCCCTTGTGAGCAAGGGAGCGAGGAGGGTTTCCTTCCCTTTGCAGGGCAGCCTGCAAAACAGTTACTTTTGATTTTAATTTCCCCGTGCGCTTCCTCCTTCCAGCGGGGAGCGCAGACACCCAGGGCAGCTGCTACGCCAGCCCTGCCGGTTGTTTTATAGCCAGGCGATGTGTGGTTACACGTTAGCCAGCCGGCCCCGGGGGTGGCCGCACCAGTGGGTCACCTCCAGGTAAATAAACTAAGGTGTGGGCTCTGCTGCGGCTTCGTTTTGCCCTGACCGGAGGGTGCAAAAGGCCCACCCCCCCCAACATCCCCAGCCACNCCCCGCCACACCTTGCCCTGCTTTTCCCAGGGCATGGCTTGTCCCTGCCCTTCGTTTCGGGGTGCCGCAGCGGGTACCCGACCCAGGGAGCTGCACCCCGGCTCCCTCCCGCACACGCTTCCCCGCAAGCGGGGATGGGCAGTTGAAACGCAGGCAGAGGCCAAAGTCTACCCACGGGGCGGCGAGGGGAGGATGTAAAGCCAGCACTTTATAATTATATTGGTGGCAATCGCACAGACCCTTGCCCGCGGCCGGCTGGAGGCAGGTATTGCAGCAGCGCTGCTGGGAGTCGAGGGCAGAGATGCTTATGGGAGTGGGGTTGGGTTTTTTGTGTTGATTTTTTTTTCCCTGGCAAACATTGTAAAAGGCACCAGGAGATAAAAACCCTTCTGCAAAAAAAAAAAAACAAAAACCCCAACACATTGGCGGAGTAATTCTGCGAGCAGTCACTCCGCAGCTTGCATGGCAAACGAAAGCCTACCCCAGCGCTGCAAGGCAGGGAGGTGTGTGGGTCCCCGGCCCCCAAAGCAGGGTGAACCCTGCGAGGTGCAGGGTGCTGCACCCCCCCGCCCTAGCTCCCACCCTCCTGGTGCTCCCCCAGCAGGAGGATGAGGGCTTCTGTGGCTGTGGCGGAGCAGGGAGAGGAGGGCAAACGTTGGGGTTTGGCCTCGGCTGGGTGGGTGGGAAGGGGGCAGGGACACACATGGGTGCTGCAGCCGGGACAGAGCCCCCCACCCCGGCTCTGTAGGGAAAGGAGCCCATCTGGAAGCGGCACCACTGAGCTCCCTGCCCGATTTCGTATCCTGATGCTTAACCCATCCCGGGCGTGTTGGAGCACATGCTGTGCTGTAGCCCAGGTGGGACGGGAAGGGGCTCTCCGGCAGCGGCGGCACTGGGTCCCCACCGGCAGCCAGCCCCCGCCGTGAACCCACAGCACCGGGATGGGGAGCGGGAAAGGTCCGTCTGAACAGGGGTTTGGACATCCCGACCCATCCCCCAGCCCGGCTTGGAGCAGGCTTGTGCTCAGGCTGGTATCCACGGTGCCAATGGCCAAGGCTGTCCTGGTGGTCCTCCTCGTTGGAGAGGAGCAGAGAGGAGTCCAGGTGGACCTCATCTTCTCTTTCTACTGCTGCCAAAAGCCCCAGGGAGCTGCACTGCAAGGGTGCTTGGCCAGGGGTGGCAGTGGTGGGACCATCCCCGAGCACCAAACCCGAGACAGTTATTCCTTCCTCCAGCTCATCACTGACTCTCTGTGCCCTTGTCGCTGCTCCTTCATACTATTATTCCACCCATTCCCTCCCTAAAAAGTAGAGGGACGGCACCTACCGCCCAGCCAGCCCCTCTCAAAGGTTTTTGAAATAGCAAAGAAACGCTCGAACCCCATATGCATACAATGGGGTTTATGGCAGCGGTCATCTGGCAGGAATGAGGAAGCCTCAGGGGCCCCATTTGTCCTTGGGGAGGGGACAGGGGATTTTCTACCACAGAAGTTTGAGCTTGGAGGGGGGTGGCAGGGCCAGGTTTGCAGGAGGGGGGAAGCGCAGCCCCCCGCAACCCACTGGGCGGTGCGGCAGCTTATCAGCCTGTGCCAGCCGCGGGAAGCGGGGATTTTAAAAGCGTTTCAAAAGCGCTCTCGTTATTTTTAGGACCCTGGGAAGGTACTGATGGGGTCAGCCCCCAGTTGTGGCTCATCCAGCTTTTTTACACTAGCACGTGCCGACACCCGCCTTTTCGGCGAGAGCTTTCCCAAGGGAGCTAGGCGACTGCTGGCTCCCTAACCCACCATGGGAGGTTGTGGTCCCAGTCAGCTAACGGGACTGGCTGGCCCTGCCCAGCAGCCGGGCTTCATGCCCCTTGCTTGAACTCTCAGCCTTTGTGAGTGCGTGCCGCGCACCCCGATGTGCTGTGCATCCTGACAGCAGGGCATCCCAACAGCCATACATCCCGACGGCAGTGCATCCCAACAGCAGGGCATCCCAACAGCTGTGCATCCTGATGGCAGTGCATCCTGATGTGCAGTGCATCCCAACAGCAGCGCGTCCCAATGTGCAGTGCATCCCGACAGCAGCGCATCCCGACGCGTGGTGTGTCCTGACAGCAGTGTGTCCCGATGGCAGCACGTCCTGACCTGCAGCGCATCCCAACAGCAGGGAAAATGCATCTTTTCCAGGGCAATGCCTCCTGTTTGCGTGGGTCACCCTGCTGAAGCAGGCACCGGCTGGGCAGTGAAATGGGAACATAGGGATAACACAGGGAGAGAAAACATCTCTCTGGCGGATAGAGCCAGGGCGGGGGGTTTCAGCAGACCACCCATGGTGGCCTTCCCACTGCATTCCAGCAGCAGCTGGGGCCCTCTCGGGAGGTGGAATCGGGCTCAGACAGGGAAGCCGCTCATCTTCATGGGTATGAACACCCGCTCTGGCCAGATCCGCCCGTCCAAAGCGTTCCATGGCCTCCTGCCAGACAGATCCCAAAAGCCAAACCACCGGTCAAAAAAGGACGAGTGGCTGCCACCCCATTTCTTCTGTGTTCACGCAGCTGTTGGGTTTGGTGCACAGAGAGAAACATCGTGTGAAAACATCAGAGGAACCCTGGGGATTGAGGACCACCACCACCAGCAACTGCTTGCTGGAGGAGCTGTGACTTGCATGGATGTGGCTTTTGGAGGTTAGAGCCCATGTGGATTCGCTGGTGTCTAATAAAGGTTGTGCGTGTAATGTATTTTTAAGCACAGCAGAAACATTAAGAGGGAGTAGCTTTCTGTCCTCTCTTTAGCTACCGATTTGCAGGAAACTCCTGGGATTTCACTACCTTTGCAACCTCTGCTGCTGTTATCAGGCTTGGTAGGAACGCAACAAAGTTCCCAGGGAGGAAATACTGGGCAGAGGGTGGGATCACAGGAAACCAAGCCACAAAAAAAAAGTTAGACAGCGCAGGCAAAGCTGGGGAAGGGGCTTCAGAGGGTCTCCAGAGACAGATGCTCACGCGGTCATGTTTCAGCAGCAGAGTCTGCGAGCTCAGGGCTCTGCTGACCACCTTGTGAGAGCGGACACCTCTCCAAGGGGGTCACCCCATCCTCCCAGAGAGGTGCCGGACCATGTGTGGGGGACGTGGGGGACACGGGTCCTCTGGCAGCCTCTTCTCCCAAGCTTCATGGCCATGGGTGCCATCGAGAAGGATGCTGGGGGGATGCTGCTGGGGTCCGACACCCAGCACAGGCTCCGCAGGGTGCCTGGGTGCTGTTTCCACAGGGAGAGGGACTTGGAGGTTCGTCGGGGAGCGGCTGGGCAACCTGGGGTGACGCCGGGCGCCCCGAGGGAGCGGAGCCGCAGCGAGTGGGCGGCCGGAGAGACAGCGCCGAGCCGGCGGGCGGGAGTGGGAAGGAAGCGGAGGTATCGGTGGAGAAAGACAGGGAGACGCTGGGAGTGGCAGGGGCCGTGGGAGGCAGGGAGACGGGAGCCCGGTGAGTCAGCCTGGTGGGGTGCTTTGAAACCCGACGGGGAAGCACAGGCAAGGCAGGTTCTGCCGCAGCCTGGGGAGCCATCTTCTCCCGGCTGGCACATTCTTCATCCCCCCCTTCCCTGCTCAGCCAAGGAAAGCAGTTTGCCCTCCAAACCGGGGCAGCTTGTGGAGCCACTGCTCTCTCTTTCCGAGATAACGTTGGTGTGGAGCCACCCTGGCTCCATCCGCTGTGGTGAAGTGGTTCCTCATCTAACCAGGGGAGCTGCCAAAACCCGGCTTGGAAGTGGAGCTTTCCAGTAGTCGGGCTTGGCCCCACGTCTGGCAGCACAGGGGAGTGTTGCACAGGCGTGACCAGGGCAGTGGCTTTGCTCTGTCAGCCTGTGCCACCCCCAGCAATGCTCACCCCCTCCCCGACTTCTGTGGGTCTGTGGGGTGGTATTTGCCCAAATGTTAGCGCTGGAGATGCCATGCATTAGGTGGGAACCTGCCCTTGGAGGCACCGGCAACCCCTCTGGCAGCATGTGGTGCGTGCGTGCGGGCGGCTGCCGAAACCCAGCTGAGTCACCCCTGGTGCTGCAGGTGTGTGATGGGGCACGAGGCGGGGGGGGGGAGCACCCCCCGGGAGCACGTCGGCTCTTCACAGGCTGATGCTGAGCTGCGAGACCAAGAGCAGATGTCCAGTTGGAAGGGAAGTTGGGACTGGAAACAGCAGGTGCCCCAGGCGGGTTTTTTTTTTACAGCAGGGGGACTTTTCCTCTGTCCTCCACTGCGGGCTTTCAAGCTGTGGTCCGTAGAGATTCCCGCAATCCTTCTGGGAAGACTCAACGGCACTCTGAACCCCCACTGGCTAATCCAGGGAGCCAGCGGGTTGGGAAAGGCTGCAGATGAAATACCCTCACTTGTTGCCAGCTTGCCTTGGGTGCAATGGGAGCATCTTCCTTCTGCAAACCCTCTCCCTGTAACGTGGCCAGGATGCAAGCCCGGAGCTCCTGGTGGCTTTGCAGCGCCCATTCCTGGACGCCAGCATGGACTACATGCTCGCTGTGCCACCTCATGTGGGGAAATGTGGAGCATTTCAAGGAAGGGAGGGTTCATGCCAGAATGCCTGGGATGTCCCAGCTTCCTCCCCCTCTCTCCCAAAACTCCTCTAGGAGCAGCAAGGGAGTTTTCCAGCAGAGGGGTGTGTGTCAGATGGGTGTTTGGGTGACTTACAGCAGCCCAGATGTCCCAGCCCTGGTGTTCCAGGCACACCACAGACCCCAGAAGATGGAGGTTCATCTTCCCAAGCATATGAAGCTGTGGCCTCTCTTGCATGGTCACTAAACTTGGATAAATCCCTCCATCTGAGCTCTGCTGGGAGCCAGAGACCAAAGGCTGCGCTGTTGCATTGCTGGGCTCCTGCACCAGCCAGGGTCTCATCCCCGTCCTGCCCAGTTTGGCTCAAAATTGTGAGAAATCACCGGAAAAGGGGGACTGTGTGACTGTGCTCTCGGCCTCGTGGGCAGAGCATCCCCGCACAGCCCCTGCAGGTGTACTGCTGGTGTCCCTCTGCTTCTGCACAGGAGGGGTGATGGTTGGGGTGATCAAGGTGGAAAGTAGCTCGGGCATGAAGAAGAAGAAAGGACATGGCTCCCTGGGGTCACTGGGCAGCTAAAATGTTCCCTGTTCACAGCTAAAACTGAGTTATCATCCCCCGAGCAGTGGACATATGTCTTTGCTTACACCTCCTTTACTGAACATCTTTCCCTCTGCTCTTCTCCTCTCAAGCCCAGCTCCTTCCCTCTCTCCCTCTGCCCTGGTCCGTGTCCCCAAGCATGCTTGCCCCACTCCCTTCCAGGTGCTGTATCAACCGGGGGAAGGCTGGTGGTGAGAGGGATGCCTCCAGAAGGGACGAATCCCCCCGTGCCCCTCACACGTGACCATCGATCCCCCCTGAGCCCGGGATCGGCTGGGGAAGGAGGGGGCTGCGATTGCGACAGCGACACATGGCTGATTCACTGTGTGATCCCATCTCTCCCTCCTCACTCCCAAATGATTTGAGTCAAATAAAACACATCTTAGTAGTCAAATCTGTAAGGGTGGGTCCCATTGTGCTTTGACCCTACAGGGCATTTTGTACATTTAATTTGATTTACACCCAAAATGTTAATTTAATGTACTGGATTTTCTCCCACACCCAAGTAACGCTGAAAAATTAAACAAGATCCTACAGAAAGGTTTGTGTGCCATTATCTCGTTAGCGTTGTTATTTGTTGAGTAATTACAGCACTCGGGCTGTATGTGCAACATTGCTCCAGCGGGCGTATGGAGAAGGATGCCGCTGCCCGGTGACGTGTCCGTGGGCTGCCTCAACGAGGATGGCGCGGCCCCAAGGATGCTGCTTCACAGTGCCGCGTGTGGCTCCTTGCAATGGTGTTGGTAGGACCATGCTGTGAGCACGCTCCCCAGGCTCCTCCGGGTTAAAAAATACCGAGGAATGGTCATTTTAGGAAAGGCAGCATGGTTTTCTTCCAGGCTATGGCCAAGCAACATCAAGACTTGGCCAACAATCTGTGTTTCCACCTGCTAGCTCAAGGGGAAGGCAGCCCACCACCACTGAGATGCTCTACTGCGCGTAGGTGGTGCCTCTCCATCCAGCTCCTCTTGCTTTGCCAAAGGCTTCAGGACCTTCTCCCACCCTGTGCCTCCGACAGTGCTGGGCACACCGCAGCCCTGACCACTCGTGTCAGGGCTCCAGAGCTGATACTACTACTAATAATAATTTAGTTCCTGATTCAGCCGTGCTTGTAAGTGCACGTCTGACTTGGAGCACCCAATTAAAATGAAGTGTGTACTCCAGGACCTCGCTAAATGGGAACCTCAAAGCAGGATTTGAAAAAGCTGAGAAGACGTTAAAGTAGTCACTGCAAACTCTTGGTTCAGCAGCGTTGTGATTAATGTCATTTGCTACCTATTTTGGCTTAAAAGACAAGGAGTGGTTAAAATAAAAGAAACCTCAAGTTGAAAGCGTTGCAAAAAATCAATTAAAACCCATGTAGCTGCATTTTGACCCGGAGCAAAATCCCAGACGAAATGGAGAAATTACATAGCCTTAAAGAGAAAGAAAGAAAGAGAAGGTTTTACGTGTGGTATTGCTGAGGTATTGCCCGAAGGCGCACTGAGGTGGCTTCTCCCCTGGTACCTGTGGAGACTGTAAACTCCCTGCAGGAGCTGGGGGAGCGAGTAGCTTCCCTGCAGCCCTTCGCCATCGCTCCCAGGGCCTGTCCTGTGGGAGAGCCATCCAGGCTTAAAAGCCTTCCTGGAGGAGAAAGTGCTGGGTGGTGGGGCAACTCCTCTGCTGCTTCAGCCGGTGGGATGAAGATGTCTGCGCCTGCGCATTGCTCCAGTAGGCCCTACTGAAACGTGGTATGGTGGGTAGGGCTGCTGCGGCTCCCGGCTGGGATTTCCTGGCTGGAATTGTACCCTTTACTTCTCATATTTCTCCAACAGAAACCCTGATTGCATTGGGATGCTCAGCCTGGAGGACCTCTCTGGTGGTTCCCACTGCTCCCACGCCCCTGGGGCTCAAACCCATGCAAGACCCCTGTACAACGTCCCCAACAGCCCCACAGTGGTGGTCCTTGCCCCAGAGAGTAACCGGGGATATGTTTTAAGCAGAGCTCTTTCATTTGACCACCACATTCGAAGGCACATCCTTTCCAGAAGCTCGAGATCCATCCCCTGAAGTTAACTCTTCGTCTCAATGAAGCCAACGGTGAAACTCCCGGCGGTTCCCCCCTGGCCTGCGCTTTGCTCTTTGGGAGGAAAGCGGTGACCTTCGAGAAGAGGGATGCCATCTGAAAGGCCTCTTCATGTGGGGGAAACGGCTCCTGTGCTCAGCCCCACCAGCCTGTACCACGGCTCCAGCCCGGTGCCAGCTCTGATGGGAGGCAGCGCGCAGGGAGGAAGGTGCCGGGTGCGTTCCTGCTGCGTTTCATAAAAAAGCGGATTGAATCGTAGGTGCGAGGCGGCAGAAGGCACCCCTGAATGCTCTTAAATACCCGAGGACACACCCCACGCGGGCTCTGCTGCACTCGGAGACTTTTCAGTGCAGTTTTGTGGGTTTTCTTCTGTTTCTTTTGCTTCCTTCCCCCCCCCGGGTCTTTTGTTTCATTTCCACTTCGGGAAGAGGGGGAGAGTACAAGAGGCAAATAAAAAAAAAAAGGGG
>VWZL01000106.1:989581-1010711 GCA_013396915.1 Stercorarius parasiticus | reverse complement strand
CCCCTCTCATTTACCGCATCCCCCCGCCGCAGGCGGGATCGGCTGCGTGCTGCTGGGCTACGAGGACAGCTGCAGCCTGGAGAGCAGCGGGAGCAGCAGCGGGACCCGCGACGCCGAGCCCAGCGACTCCCCGATCCCCCAGCCCCCCCCCGGCGACTTGGGCACGGCCGGGGGGATGCTGCTGGACCTGGCTGTCAAGCGCCCCGTCGTCAGGTCGAAAATCAAGGTAAGTGGCCCGCAATCCATCCCCCCCTTCCCCCCCGCCGTCTCTTTCCCGGTGATGGGGTGACCCCTCTTCGACGGCAGTGCCCAGCTGGCGGCTGGGGACGCTGGGTGACAGCAGTCCCTTAGGCCATCTTTGCTGTGGTGGTGACAGCACCCGTCCCACACACCAAGATGGAGGCCCCGCAAAGAGCAGCTCCCGTAGGATGGCAGTGGCAGGGCAAGCCTCGTAAGCGATGTACCGTAATCTTCCAGCGCCCTTTGCCTTCCCTTATCCCCCGCCTGGGACATGCTGCCCCTGACCTGCTTGGCCCGGGTCCCGCAGGAGCTCTGAAGCCAGCCAGGAAGGACCAGCCCTGGCAGCTAGGAGTCATGCCCCACAGTGCGTGGGTGGATCTCGTTCCTTAACGTGGGGCCTCCTTAAAAGGCCGCCCTCTAGGTTGTAGTCAAGCCTTGGCCAAGGGGGGCTGTGCTGCATCTTCCCACCACCCCCCTACCCTCTTCACTTATCAAGATAGCAGCTAGGAAAAGGTCCTCCTCCAAAGCTGTGAAAGGCCATTGCCACTTTGAGGTGGACCCTCCGGCTTGGGTGAAATGAAGCAATTATCTGTCCATTAACTTTGCTGAAGAGCCTCTCTGCTGCATGGGCAAGGGCTCTTAGTGACTGGGTGTCCCCTGGGCAGAGCCAGCAGAGCACAGCCATGATGTCCCTCCCAAGGCTGAGAAGGTTCATGGGCTCCTCATAGTACCAGAGAACCAGAGACCGAGCTCCCAAAGCGTGGTGGTGATGCAGATGGGGTGGGAGGACCACGTCCATCTCTGAACATCCAGGGTTCCCCTCAGCAGAGGTGGATCCAGGTCACCCCAGTACTAAGAAGGAGATGTGTTTACTGGTAGCTAGTTAACACCTTGTTAAGCCCTGGATGTTGCTCTGATGGATGGAGCTGTAAAAATTCCCACTGTCTCTGCTGGGATGACAGCCTTTCAGCCACCATGTTATTAATCTCATGATTAAACACTAGGTTTTCACCCTGCTTATATGCGGCCGCATGAGGTGGAGTCCTACCTGTTGCCCAACAGATACTTGCCAGCCGGCTCCCCCTCTAGTTTCACACCTTGTGGTTTTGCAGACACTTTTTTTTTAAAAATCTTTCTTTGTAGGTAGCATTGCTTCAGTAGTAAGTGAAGGAGGAGGATGGGGAAAAATAAGTGGTTCTTCAGGAAAAAGAAACCCCAGATGTATTCCTCTCCTTACGAAGAGCTTGCCCCGCTGTTGTTTGACTTTAACCTACTTTGTATAATTTAACCTGGGCCATTAGCAACAGTCACAGCGAAACCCCTCTTAGGCAGAGTTGGGTTTTCTCAGCGTGCCACAGAAACTCCCCAAAAGCGCCACTGGAGCCGATGGACGTGTGCGTGCGGTGCCGCCCGCTCCGCTGGCTTTCCCCCGCCCCGAGTGGCTAACGGCGAGCACGTCCGCTCCCCCGCCAATAATTAAACTAATAGCAAAGTATTTGCATCTTCCAGACACTAAGCCTGCCCTCTGAGGAGCGCTGTTCCCGAGAGCTGAATCATCAGTGTCTCCCTTAGTCAAGTTAGGTCATGGTGTTGGCACAATATTTTTGGTGTTAGGAGCGGGAATGAGGAGATTAACCCCTAATGACACTCTGCCGTTAATTAACGAGCCAGGGAGACCAACGGGAGGAGATTAGTGCCATTGTCTCAGTCTCTGCTGAGTCAGCACAACGTGCCTTTGGTTTATCTCGCTGAACCTACCTTTTTTTTTCCACCACTGGCTGTTTGTTGAGGGACCCATAGCAGCTGGGAGTGAAGGCACCGCATGGGTATGACTTTCTGAGTCTGAGTGCGGGAGCAAACACACACGTGGCCCCACGGAAGAGGTCCTCATAGCCTAGACGTGTGCGTGCTTATGGATGTAGCTGGATGAGGGTCCCTGCCTCGGGAAGGTATCTGGTGCACAGGCTTTGTTTCAACCCCTGCAGCCCAAGCTGGCCAGCGTTGCCCCCGTCCCAAACCGTGCACGTCCGTTAGGTCACCCACCTGATTGCAAGGGAAGCGTGAAGGTATCGCCCAGCAAGGATCTCCCAAATGCTTTCACTTTTGGTTTTGGATATATCCCAAGAATTTTTCCTCATGCAACAATAAGCCATCCCTCCTTACTTTGTTTGTTTTCTGTCGGTCTTTGTCATCTCGATGCCTACTCGCCCTGTCCTCTTCCATTCCTTAGTTCACCACCGGCACCTGTAACGATGCTACGGTGCATAGCTGCGAGCTGTGCGGCAAAGGCTTTCGCTTGCAGCGGATGCTCAACCGTCACATCAAGTGTCACAGCCAGGTGAAGAGACACTTGTGCACCTTCTGCGGAAAAGGCTTCAATGACACCTTTGATCTGAAAAGACACGTCCGGACCCATACTGGTGAGATCATGTTCCCTGGAGGGTCACGGACGGCTCTGGCTAGCGGGAGGTGGGAGAAGGGGTAAGATGGGACAAGGACAAGGAGAGGGTGAGGGTAACCTGGCAAGATAATAATACAAACCCCAGGTACACAACATTTGCAAAAAATAGCGAGGATGCAGTGGAGGAAAGGGAAGGTCTGGACAGATTAAAGTCCTGGGACTAAAGAAATTTGAGGAGAAGCAATGAAATTGGTGTGAAACAGTCTGGGCGCATAAGCTGCCATCCAGATGTGGTGTAGACACGGCCACGAGACCAGGATAACCCACACGGGATAACCCACCCGGGATAACCCACCTGGGATAACTCACGGCACGTTATTGCGAGTCTGGTGTGTAGCGGTGAGGGCAGGCGGGCTGTGGATGAAAATGCTTTGCCCTCTAGAGGCAACGAGCAGCAGTTTCTTGTTTTTTTTGCGAACCTTCCCCACCGGCTGTCCTGCAGGATGGGTTTATAGCTTGATTTTGGCACCGTTTGGAGAAACCAGACTGTGGTTCATTCTGCGCCTGCAGAAACTAGTTTCTAGTTTCCCTAGAAACTAGACAATACATCTGACTTCTGCTAACCCTGCGTGCTGCATCCCTGCCTGCTTCAGGCTAACAGCTCCCCCAGTCCCCTTTCGGAGACGTTTCCCTCTGCACATCCAGCCACCCAGATCAGGTTGGCCACTGGCCTAAACGGTCTCTGCTCCCTTGTTGCATGAGTCACAGCATGGGTTGAAAACCAGGACCAGTGGGTTGAAAATATCCCAACAGCAGTTCCTGCCCTGGATTGAGGGGGGGTAAAAATGTTGCCTTTAGCCTGGGCTTAGTTCCCTCCTCCCTGGTTGCATCTACACCAGATGTACAGGCATAACCGAGGATGCTGTGATTTAAGCCATTAAGCACATTAAGACTGAAAAATTGTCCCTTTCCCTTCTCTGATCACTCTTGCTCCTGTATCGCTCCACCAAGCTGGGGGGGATGCACTTTCCGTGGCCACTCTGCAGGGGGGTCAGTTCTTGAGCCCACCCCAAATAGCTGCCATTGTCTTTCTTTGAACCAGGTTGGTTGCCTCAAATCCAGCTCTCTGGCCACAGAAGTGCTTATCCTAACCTGGAGCAGGCAGAAGGCCGCCTTTTTGTTTCTCTTTCTTATTCTTAGTGGAAGCGATGGCTTAAATACATATCAACCCCATCCTCACAAGCAAGATGCTTTCTAGCAGGCCGAGCTGGCTGTGCTCAGGAGGCTTTGACTTCGCACTGCAGGGCACCCAGAAGATGCATCCACCCCATCTGCCGGCCACATTCCAACTTTCCACATTTGTGGTGACCTACGTGACCGGCCGATTACTTGGGCTCGCTCTCTGATGCCCCTTTTTTGGCTTAGGCACCATTAACCAGGCGAACTGCTAGAGGTGACGCAAATACATTGGTGGGCAGGAGTTGTTTCTTAGCAGGAGAGCTCACGAAAACAATGCCGCCCGTTTCAGTTGGAGAGCATTGGCTGGAGCCAGCTTTTTGGGCTAGTTTGGTTTGTTTGCAAAGCTTTCATGTGGAAAGGAGAGCTGCCGGCTGTGAGCAGGGAGCTGCCGCTGAAGTAAGGAGTCAGTGCTTCTGAAAGAAGTGATTTTTCAACCTGTCCCCTCACCCTTTGAGACTCAGAAACTAAATCCAAGAGGGCGTCTGTTCAGAAACTAAAAAAAATATATGTATGTTGTGGCAGGTAGAGTTGAACTTGCTACAAAGGAGCGGAGCCAATTTTGCGAAACTGTGAAAGGGAAGAAGGATCTTTGTACTGGGCAGGAGTAAAAACCCATTGTCCTAGAAACGTGAATCTTATGGTTAGATTGTCCCCAGATTTACTAGGGGAAATCTGGCATCACTATTTCTCCTCTGCAGTGTAAAGCCAGGACAAACATTCACATCTATTGGATTTACCTGGTGCTTTGGGTCTTGGGGGTGATGAAGGCTGGCTGTCGCAGCAGTACCAATAATGTTCTGGCACGTATCGTTTCCAGGCTGAAACGTGGCATCTCTGAAAGCGGTGGCCTTTTTTATGTCAAACTTGATTGCTGTTCAGGAAAGCTGGGCTATATTTGTATGTTAAAAAGAAGACAAGCTGGAAGTGCTCGTGTTCGCTTTATTTTGTAGCTATGGGTGCTCATCTACATGTGCTTTGCTGAATTTCAGTGTTCCGGTGGAAATTGCCGTGCAGTGTTTGTAATCGGACGGTGCAACAGCAGGGTAGCGTCAGACCGTGAAAGCCAACCGTCCCAGTCTAGCTTCATGGCATAAGCAGACTTAAACATCCAAAAGTAACTAATATACACAGTAAAATCAAATTTTAAAATGGTTCCCAAGTAATGAAGAGGTTCCCACAGCCCTGATGGGCCCTGCCATCCTGGCACGACCCCTCTTGTGCTTGTATTTGTGCCTGTGGAGCACTGTTGGCATCAGGAACCAAGGATGGTGGAGGTTTAAATTGCCTTCAGTGAGCACGAAAGAGCAGCCAAAATACCGTTTGTAAAAGATACAGTTTTGTGGGTGAATTCTACTGGAGATTTGGAGTTTCCCTCCAATTGCAGTGTAATGTAACCCAAGCAGTCTCGCAGCAGTAGGTGTTGGGAAACTTTAGCCTTGATAGTTTAAGCTGGTGCACCGGGATAACCTCCTGTTACAAGACTTGCAAAAATGCAATTGAGGTGCCACTTATTGGGACTTCTAATCAGTTTGGATTTCTGCTAGAAAGATCAGCAACTGAGAGGTGAACTTAACGCAATCCGATTACAAAGTTACAACCGTCTGTATGAAAGCCTGTGCTTTGCCCTTTTTTGCCTGGCTATCGCTCACCGTAGGTCAGATCTTCCACACACTGGTGTTTCACCTTCCGTTGGGAAAAGAGAGGAGTTTAAGTAACTCCTTGCATCGGTTTTAAGGCTGGTCTTTGCTTGAAAACTTACTGAGCTGGTCTAGTAAGTAAAATCACAGCTGGTTTAATTTTTTTCAACTGTCAATAAACCCTCAGCTATTTGTCATTCAAGTACTGGGGGGTCGTTGTTGTTAAATCGGTGCCGCTAAGTGATAAAATGGGTATTTTTTATGGCTCAATATTTTTACGATGTTGGTTTTCTGTGCTGAATGAAACTGCTCGGGCATTCAAATCACAAGGCAGCCCCTTCTCCCTCCTCTGGAGACACTCACCCCTATTTCTGTCACCTTCATGCCCATCTCTGCTAGAACTGGAGCTTGTAATCTCAATCATCACATCTGTATTCTACGAAAATGCTCTCTCTCCTTTGAAGCACTGTGATCGCTGTATGTTCACATTGGGCTGCCGTTCACCGAAGCCTTGTTAAGCTTTGCTCACTAAAAGAGAAAAATTAACATCTTAGATGCGAGATTTAATTCATTGTAAAAGCCAAAACGAAAGGTTAGCTGAAACCGATAGTTTACCCAACCACAGGACTTGAAAAAGTCGGGGGTCTACAGGAGTAATTTTTGCAAGAGTCGATAACGGCTTCTTTGTTAGGACCAAAGCGCCGATGGGCACCTGTTATTCACAGCGTCTGCCTACGTCTTCTCGAAACGTTTCTAGGTTTTCTATTCCTAAATATATCAACCCATTCCTGAAAATTTTAGGCTGAAAGTAAGATGTTTTATTTAGACAGGTAGCTCCTTGGGCTAGTAGGTCCGTGGCTGCTGGCCATTTTGCTCAATGGCTGATATGCCAGAGCCTTGCTCCTTAGTCGGCTGTAAGAAACGTAAATCAGGACGGTAATTGCTGTCTTTTAATGTTGCAGGAATTCGGCCTTACAAATGTGAGGTTTGCAACAAAGCCTTCACCCAGCGCTGCTCCCTGGAGTCCCACCTTAAGAAGATTCACGGCGTGCAGCAGCAGTACGCCTACAAACAGAGGCGAGATAAACTTTACGTGTGCGAAGACTGCGGCTACACGGGCCCCACGCAGGAGGACCTGTACCTGCATGTTAGTGACGTTCACCCCGGAAGCGCTTTCCTGAAAAAAACCTCAAAAAAACTCGCAGCCGTTTTGCAAAACAAACTGAGCCCTGTCCTGCAGAGGAACTCCAAAGATGACGACAAGGATGAGTAACACGGTGGATTACAGTGGTCTAAAGGAATGAAGTTTACATGTAGGACTATATATATATATCTATATATATATTATTTTTTTAAAAACAATTTTGAAAAAAACCCCTGAAATGAAAGGGATGCTTTGGTTAACGGGACTGTCTTGATGTTGGCACAACCTCAACTTGAAAGAAATATTCCGGTATATGATGCAAACATCAGACTTTTTATCTGGTCAAGAAAAATGGAAAGCTTGGAAGAGGCCGTCACGTCTTGGGTGGAATATTTACTGAACTGACCTTCAGGCAACCCGTTTTCTGTTCCAGCTCTACCACACGTCCGAGTGGCCATTGACAAATACGTTCGCCTTTCCCCAGTGTATTTTGTAAAGATAATAACCATTACCTCCCTACAGATTCCTTTTGAGAGGTTTGGGTGAAAAGTGCCGTGTAAGAGCAGCTATCAGTACATTGTTCTATGCAAAATGAATTAAAATGGTCTTAAGAACAGGAGTATGCTGTATTGGTAAATAAGATAAAATGTGCAAATAACCTTAACTCTGCCCTCCGTGCAGTAAACTAGTGAGTTATGGAAGCATGATCCAAGGTGAGCTGAAACTTCTTTTTAGAGAACGCAGAACTTTTTCCTCCCAAACTTTCCAGGGCAGACTTATGGTCATGTTTAAGGTACTTCAAGCTGTGAACTTATTTTATCATGTTTAGATTTAAGTGTAACCTTAACGCTGACATTCCTGGACTTGTCATGCTCACTTTGGGGATCATTACCCCACCCTTTTAACATACATCAATATCATCCCAGAAACCCAAAGAAAACACTTTAATGACTTGAAGTTATGTATTTTTCTGTCATGATGAAATGCAATTTTGTGTGTATTTTATGATGTGTGTGTGTGCGCGTGTTTGGGGATTTTTTTTTCTTATTAATGATCAAGTGCCTGTTCACTGATAGAACAGAGCGGTGCAACGCAGTGAAGAGGGAGATTTAGCCTGTCCCTGCCTCACGAGATCAGTGCAAAAATGTAGGCACAAACCTGTACCCACTCTCACTTTGGAGGGTTCCGAGTGAGGCTGATGCCGCAAGGGAAGGAGGTGGCGACCATGATGAGGGTGCTGGCACTACATCTCTGTGCTTTTGGACTTCTCCTGAAGTCCTGTTCCAGCTCCTGTTGACCCAGGAACCCAGGACAACCCAGAGGGTAGCCTGTAGGGACTGCGGAGTGTGAATTTAGGGATTTAAAAAAAAAAAAAAAAAAAAAAGGGAAAAAGGCGGGGAGAGAGATGCCCGAGATGCCCGTAACTGATGTCACTGAAACCGCCGCCTGACACTGAGACTCTAAAGAAGCTGCTGCAGCCTTTACTGGGCACTTGGGTGTCTATTAGAAAGACAGGGCGGGGTGATGACACCCCTCAGCGACCACAAGTTACTCTGGTCCGAGCCTGTGTTATTCATCTGTCTCTTAACGGACACAGCCGCTAAACAGGTTTTACATCAATTTATATGTCTAACAATTAGTGGATTTCATTTGTAAATTCCCCAAATCCATTTCGTGCTCAAAATAAAGCTGTACACTTGGGGAGGATACGCTGTATTCCATATGCGTTGAAACAACAGCTGAAAAGTCAGTCACCTAAAATACAGAGTCATAGCCAGGACCTTAAGAATCATTACTACTAAATTGAGAGATTCTGAGCGTGTCTGCAAGAATCGTAAAAATCATCTCCATTTGCCTCAGTTTTGTACAGGCATCTGCTTGGGGTTTTGTGGGGAGAAGCTTCTAGGGGTTTTAAAGCATTTCTAATGATATTAATATTTTATTCAGCACAACTGTTTGTTTGGTGCTTGGGACCTTGAAAACGAGGATAATAAAGTGATGCTACTGTGTAAAGAACAAACTTGTCATCCTATGTAACAGGAAAGTTCGCAGAATGCTTTAAGAAATGGGAAGTCCACAGAAAAAAAAAAAAAGCACCTGAGGTAAATTAGAAGATCCTTACTTTGCAAAAAAAGCTCAAGCTGATCCCCAGTTCTTCTGAGATCATGCCGTTATAACTGCATAGTATAAACGGAAGGTCGCTCACTCTGAGTGAAGCATGAATGCTTAAAGTACAAAATTGCCTGGCTCAGAAAGGCATTAACAGCTGGTTCAGCCATTTGTGCTGGTGATATCCCCCCCCCACCCCCCGCCAAACCCACTCAGCGAGGGGGTCATGAGACTTCGTTGAGTTCAGCTCCAAGGTGTGACTGTTCAGTAGAGTCCACCTGAGCAAAGGGACTCGCGTTCACCTAAGTGGAAAGGGTCCCTGTGCTTAGCTCTGCTGAAACCTCAGCCCTTGCACTGGAGCAGTGGAGATGCGGCTGGGACCCTCCCTGTCTAGCTGGAGGCACATTTCGTAGGTGTGCGCAGGGGGTTTGTCCCGCACATAGCTTCCGATTTCCCTTCATCACTGCGAAAGCATGTCCTTGCTGACACATTAAGGTGGGCCTTCTGGGTAATCTGTCAAAGAAGGCATCCACGGCAACAGAGAAAAGCAGCAGGCAGCAGTACACAGAAGAAAAACCTGGACAGAAAGCAAAGCTCTGACAAGCTGGATGCTACAGCTGGAGTAACTGCTCTGGCTAGCTGTTTTTTCTGCAGAGGACAGATATGCCCTGTAGCAGGTGCCTTGGGCACGTCAATTTAACAGTCTGGCAAGTTAGTCTAAACTGGTCACAAAGTGGGTTTGAGTTTGCATGACAGTGGCAAAAGCCATCCGCCAGTTCTGTTACAGGAGAAAACTGTCACTACAGAAACGCTCCAGAGCTCACAGAGGGATGGATGCCGGCGGCAGCCAGACTGTCAGAACTGCTAGACACCAGTTACTTCCATCGCTTCTGCCTTTGAAGGCTGCCTGCCTTCTCCCGGCTCTCCGATGGTACAGACGCATCTGAGACTTAAAGGCAGGTTTACAAAGTGCCACTGCCAGCGAGGCAGTGAGCCTTCCTCAGACACAAGGCTTTTGTTACACAAATGAGCAGAGGTGAAGCCAAGAGGTGACGGCACTGCCCAGGCGCCAGACTTGTCATTTACCAGGTGGCAGGATGAGTCTGGAATCTTACACGCTTCAGAGACATCTAACGGCTGGATGATGCACTGATGAAGGTGGCAATCCCACCCAAACATTGCCCAACTCTTCTGTGCTCTCTCAATGTATCCAATCCCAATCAAAACAGGGAATTCAGCATGTTTTACTGTCTCCTGCTGCCCGGGGGCATCTTACCTCTTGCTTATGACCACCTTCTTTGTGTTCACAGAGTGATCTTTCACAGAAAATCAACTATGTTCAGTGACGTTGAACCACCCACTTGGTAAAATTCTGTGATGTGGGAAGATAGTGGTAAAACAGGTAGAACTTCTGAGCACTCACGCAGCGTCCTTGTAGTTAGTCATCTCTGAACCCAGTTTCTCAGTCGCCACGGTTTGTCTTTTTAGATGATAGAAATCTAATTAAGCAAAGAGTAATCATAGCATCACCAGGCCAGGTTTGAATAGGCAAGTACCACTATAACTAAGTTTCATTGCACAGGTTTCCACAGTTCAGTACCCTGCAGGAACAAAGGTTTAAGTTTCTTCAGCAGCAAGCCTGCCCACTGGGTTTTTTTGGGTATGGTTCGGGCTGATTTTCTTGACACTTATGTGTTGGTTGTATTTTTATTTGTAATCTGCAGCGTTATTACAAAAACTCATACGTACAACTCAGAGTAAACAAAGAGAATGAGGAAAAAAGCTTTCCAGGTGTGGAACACACAAAGCAATACCGCCTGACATCAAAGCTTATTCATAAAACCAAGTCTATAGACAGAGAAACAAGCTTCAAAAATAACTCTTCTGTTTTAGAACATCTATTCACAAACTTATTTGGAAAAAAAAACAACAAAAACAACTGACAAAACCCAACCAGCAGCTCTTCGTTCCTCAGAAGGCACAGCTTCGAAGTGACAAGCCTGCTTTTATAAAGAAACTCACTCGCACTGGTGAACGCTATAACCTGGCACAGGAGATGGTTCCACACAAGGTGGGCTCCGTACAGTGAAGTCAGGGGAGCTCAAGACGGCTGCAGACCTGTCCTGCACAGCCCCTCACAACCGAAGGTCCAAGGTTTGCACTCTCACAGCTCTCTCATGGGGGCCGCCCAGGCTGTTAGGAAACCTGCCGGAGGAGCCACTCGCTAGAAGTGGTCAGACTTCCAACTTTTCAGAACACTCGCTGGAAATTTTTAAGTGTATCGGTCACAATTCTGCTCCTCTTTTGCTAAGCTACCTCTCTTAAAGAATCGCGTTGCCTTAGTATTTTAAATAAACACTTATGAGAACTTTGGTTATAATTCTCAGCGCAGTTTTTCCAGTTGTTGGCGTAAGAGAAACCACAAATAGTAACAAGCCTGTTAATAGATACCTTTGAGATGAGCAAGAACTAAGCTGACCGAAACCCAGCCTACTATATTCATTTGTTTATCGTTTGCATTTCTCTCAGCTCAGACTATGCAGATGTCGTTCTGCTTTAGTTCACCAACTTCATTTTCAAAGTCTCAGTTCTGCAACAGGTTGTTTTGTTTTGTTTTTTTTTAAAAAATGACAAAAGAAGGATGATTTGATTGAACAACTTTCCTATCAACCTCAGGTTGTACAGACTTTGTGGGGAAAACCAGAGATTAATTAAGTCGACTCTGTCCAGCCAAGTCCACTTAAGTCACCCACAAAATAAGGAAATACACATGCCCCACTCCAATTTTCTTTGGTTTTTTTTTTTTTGGGGGCGGGAAACCCCGATATTAAGAAATTAGCCAAAGTTACTAAAAAAAGAATATGTATTCAAATGGAAGATTTAAACAAAGGATTCTTGTTTTGGCTCTGTGCTCAGACCACAGGCTTTGTCATGGCTTAGTTTGGGTCAGTTTTTGTCCATGTACTCTTCAAGGCGCAAAAGCCACTTGTTCCAGTACTGCAAGCACAGGTCGGGATCCATGAAATGCGGATGCGCAGGGGAGCCGTTCTTATAGGCAACCACAATGAGTCCACAGCTAACCTACAGTTAAAAACAGAAGGCTGTCAGAAATTCAATGTTAATATGCAACTTTCATCAGCAATTCTGAACGCTAAACCTCACTGCAAAACATCATCCTTAACATATAAGTACCTTAAATAAGAGATGGGGAACAAAAAGAGCAATAATTTACCATAAAATACTTGGAGACTAACATTCAAATGCTGAGAGTTCAAAGCTCTGTCTGGCTTTGGTGAAAGCTGGAGCACTCAAACTCTGAGTATCAGAGTGACAGGGTCTATTTAAACCTTGCAGGTGCTGGTTAAATTGCCAGTGACTGATGAGGTTTTGCTTGGGGTCATATAACCAGACTGATGCCATTCTCCAGCATCAGTCTGAATGGAAATGGTTACTTCGGTGTGCTCCGACATCTTCCATACTTGACAAACAACTCTAATCCAAACTCCACACAGCTACTGGGGTGAAGAGAAAGTGGTGGGGGACATAAGACTAATAGCAGAATTCTAGAATTACTGCCTGTATTTCACTCTGTAAGGACCACGTCTGTTTAGTGCTTGTGTTTACTGTTCTGTATAATAATCTAGAAAGTCCCCTGAACAACCAATGGATTACCCTGCTCTCTTCTGCTTTGTATCTTCCCCTCTCAATGCTTTGTATTGAAATAACAGTCCTTCAGGCCAAGCAGACCTGGCTAGAATCGCATTTGGAGTCTTTAAAAACATTATTCCACTGTCTTCTGATGACATGATTGACAACACACTGCTTTCCTCTGAGGAAACACTGCAGAGCTTCCAAACACCCTAAGTAAATCACTTAGTCCCTCGTTTGCTAGTGGGATATAGCAACACATGATGCAAGCAATGCCCTCCCACCCCATTTCCCTGTTTGCAGGCTCTTTTTCTTTACTTCCTCTCCTCCCCCTTCCTACTCTTGACACAAGCAAAAACCACACAGAACAAAGCACCAGGGGTTGCCCAGATGCCAAGTCACTGTGAGTTCATCTGACCTCCTAAGATGCTGAGCATCCCTGGGTCCCACTGAGCAGCTCCTTAAAACCACTGAAAATACACTGCTGATAGGCAAAGGCAGTGGTATTAGCAAGAACAGTGGAGTTATTTCACAGTACAACAGCTTAACCTGATCTACGACTGGGCTGCTTTGTTACAAATCCTACCAACAGTTCCATGCTGGACAGCAGGTGCTAAAGGCAGTAGGTGGGGAGAAATGAAAATAACATGGGCGCTGCTGCTTGTCTTGACAGGTAGTAGGCCTACTGACCTGGAAGTCATAATTGGCATCATGATTTATGGCTCCAATATATGCTGCAACCTGTAATGGGTTGTCAAAGGTATTCTTCAGAAACGGCTTTGGTTTCTCTGAAGTTTTCCAGTCGATCACACACAACTGGCCTCTGCATAAGAGAACAAGATAGGACAATGTTTTAAACTTAAGTTTAGTCATAGTAAGAAACAAAGGATGGACAGCAAAGAAAGCTGTATCACTCTCAGCCTGTTTCACCTTGATGTCATGTTGCTCATTATTATGTCTAAGCAAGTCTTTTCCACACTGGTAGTTTAGAACTCAAAAATCAAGACTTACTAATATCTGCTGCAGTTCCCAGCAACTGCTGAGGAGCACTCAACCCTGCCCCGCTCATACCCTGCTCCAGTAAGGAATTCTCCACAAGGAACAACAGCACTTCTGCCATCGGGTTCACCTCTGAGTTCATCCATTTCGTCCCTCTTAGAGATCTTTCCAGCTTCCCCCCAACAGCTCACCAACACACCTGCTCCAGCCCGGGACACAGGCTCCCGTGCGCCACGGAGCACCGCGCAACACTGGCACAACCAGGTTTCTTAGCGAACCAGTACCTCACCGATACTTAGCCACGCAGTCTACCAGGCCCAGGTACTGAAGAGTCTCATGCTGAACGGCACTTTCCAGGGCTTTCACTTCGCTGACATCTTTTAAGACATGCTGCACGCTTGATAAGTAGCCAGAAATAGCAACATCTTCTCTCTGCTCCTTAGTTGCCACTTTTTCAGACAGAAATATAGATTCCAAAGCTGCATGAAAGAGCTCTCCTTGGAGGAAAAGATCTAAGAAAAATGGGAAAACACCCACATTTTAGACATTACTTATAATACCTGATGGACTTGTATTCTAGATATTATACAACATAGCTCTTAAAGCAGTCCTGTTTTTTTGTACTGAAAGCTTGAGGATGTGGGGAGGAGAAGGGAATGAGACAGAAAAATAAATTGTCAACAGTGAAATTAGCATCTCTTACATCAATGCTTACTTTACTTTTTTGGTCTTACTAATTAGAAACAAAATATGATTTTTAATTTATTGTTTATTCAAAGGAATTTGTGAATTTCTATGAATTAAAAATATTATTCTAGGCTGCTTTTGCTGCATTTGCTTCCTCCGCTGCATTGGTTCTTTTGAATGGAAATAATCTCCTCCTGAAATGGGTGGGCACAGTTCTAGGAGTAAGGGTTTATCTCAGAAGTGATTCCAAGAAAGATAAATTTAAATAGTTATGTTAGGTTTGTTATGCCACCTTATTCACTGAAGTGCTTATCAACTCAAAAAGCATAAACACAGGATATTCAGCTTCAAACAGCATAATAATTCATGTAAGGAGCACTCGGGTATTTATCAACCTGCTACAAGAGGCTACCTACTATCCCCCAGGTCCTCCCAGACCCCCTTCAGTCCTACAGCTTGAGGGAAGTCACCTTTGTAGTTCTTATGAAATGAAAACCTCTAAATGCATGGCGATTTCATAGAAGAGGCTATGTGTACTAAACAGTTACCGAAGAACTTCAACATAAACAGCAAGACACTAGTTTTTTAACCACTGCAGATTTCAAAATGCTTATTTCTATCTCATTACAAAGTAGTTTTGTAACCGCAAACAGGCTCAGTAACATCAGCCGGAAAATATCTATTTGTAAATAGATACTAGCAAATTGAGAAATAAAGGAGAGGCAGACAGGATAGGGCAAAGAAAGTCTACAGTCTAATTCTCATCTCCCACACATTTCTGAATCCGTTTTAGCGGTCCTAGAACAAAGATCAGAGCTTGGATTACTTGAGGTGTGCTCATAACATGCTCTTGCCCCTTGAAATGGAAACAACTATAATGGCTTTCCAGAACACTTGACTTGTAGGGCCAGATACTGCAGCTATGCTAGCGTGTCCCAGCCAGCTATCCAGGCTATTGCTTCTACTTTGTAAACACACTGGTTAGACTTACTTTTAGTATACTCTGCAAACCCATCTTTTCCAAGTTCCTGTATCATTTTCTGCTTCCATCTTTCTAGATAAAAGGCTTGTTGTGGAGACATAGTCTGCTGAAGAATACGAGTAACACTGGGCATTTTTGTTTTTTGTAAAGAGATTTTCATGGGGAGGTTTGACTCACTGCTGAGAAGGGGAATTCTCTTGTCAGGGTTTATTAAAGGAACACAGTTCTTGGGAATTTTTGTTTCAGCTTTAACGGGAGGTCTGTGTTTATCTGGTGGCCCATATAACAAATTGTCTTCTTCCAATATTGTCTCCGGTGTTTGGGCGCTGGTTTTGTAAGATGTAACAGAGTAGACCAAGTTCTTGTATTTTTCTTGGTCAACTTGTTCGTAACCGTTCACTTTTTTCTTTTTACTATAAAGACAAGCGGAGGTGGCCAGACACAAATATGGGAATTGGTTTTGGCAAAAAGGTATTTGAAAAAGCATTCCCAGTTTCACAGGTTTCCTGGACAGTAGCTGTAGGAATTTCATTCTGACAAGAAACATTTGTGAGTAGTTAGAATTTTCTTTCTTCTGTTAGGAACAGTCTGTCCGTAACCATATTTCCCCCCTGTGGAAAAAGAAATTTGTGATTTCCAGAGTCATAAAACTCTACCATCAACCTATTTTTGCCCTTTGCCAAACAAAGAACTGATGTGGTCATAAAGTGCCCTCACACACCTTATGCCACCAAAATTCCGTTACGTAAATAATACAATAACAGATAGAACCAATAAGCAATGAAAAGAGGAAATTATTCTGAAAAGAACCAGTGCTGGTCCACAAAATCTGAAACAGGGCAAACACATGAAGATGCTACAAGATGCTGCAGTGGAGGATGCTCTTACAGTAACAGGATCAGAACTGTCACAAAAAGAGACAGAAAAAACTGTTCTGCAACAAATGTGTCCCCCCCCCACCCCAAAAGAGGGAGGGGGAAATAAAAAACGGCTATGCAGAAGAGAATGTAGCAAATCCATTGTTATGAGGTATTAAAACCAAGTAAGTTTATAGTGGATGCCTAACTTAAGAGGATTGTGGGGACAAAGTACCTTTTGGAGAATAAAAACATGTTTTTCTTTTGTATACCTAGGAGAAAGCAGACAGCGGCAGTATATGCATGCTGAAATTCCCGAGACTGGGAAAGCCAAGGAGAAACCAGATATACTGCAAGTATCTTCTGATTCAAATAAATCTTTTAAAGACCAGAGTAAAATATAAAAATATTTTTCTAAACTGAGTTCCAAACATAGTTGTGTTCTAAGACACCTGGGAAGTTTAAAAGCAAAACCAGTATACCAGAATTATTGTTCACAGCACAGCTTTCAAAACTGCATTGTAACTGCAGTGTCAAATCCTGGGAAAGTTTATGCACATGGATAAAATGCCACTTTAACAGTGGCATTTAAACCAACACTAAATACTTGCAGAATTGAGGCCTACTCTCCTACGAAAAGTTATCTGCTTATCATTACAAAGTTCCCTTCCATCCACTACAAACAAAGAATACAGGCAACACACCCTTCCAACTATTATCAGCATTTTGTTCCCAAAAGCACTTTAAGGTTACTCTTTTCTTTCCCTACGCTTCTTACACAGCACTTCATACACTGCCCACACCGCAGGCGACACAGAAAACAAAAACATAGCAGGAGGAGTTATTTGGTATGGACAGATCCTGTGCTCACGCAGAACTGCAGTGACACCAACGTGTGGGTGCAGGCATCCGTCACACAGAACAGTTTGCAAAAATGGGGCTTTATCGGCTGCAGCTGACGAGATCAAGGCATCTTGTAACAAGAGGCTCAGAGCTTGGACTCTGGTTCCATAAATATTGTTCTTCATCTGTGAAGGACAAAACCCTCCAGCTGTAGACGTTTAATCAGGAGTAGGCAGATACAGTGCTTTTTTCTTTACCGGCTTTACCTTTTCGTGCTGACTTTGTATGGTTTGGGCAAATAATAACTGTTCTGTAACCTGACTGCATGCAACCTGATACAAAATTAACCTGTCAAAAGCAAATCTGTACCAGGAAAACACAATTAGGTTGGATCAGAACTTTGTGTCATGTAGCAGTGGCCTTTCTGACCCAGCACCAGGTGCCCTACAGCCAGATTTGCCATACTGTTGTTAAATGGTCTCACAGAGCCTTTAGTAAGGGTTTCCTATAATTACAATGCATATCAATCAAAATAGCTAATGATTTTAAAACTGCATCATGGTCCGTAAGAGAGCAAGGGAGAAAAATAATGAAAGTACCAACTGGCTAATTCTGCTACTAACTTTTTACAGTCTGATTAGATATAAAGCAAGCTACATTACAAGGGAAACCTCACCATTTAAGATACTTTGAATCTGTCACTCCTTTTTTAATCATTACATTATACTTAATATAAAAATCAAATGTAAATCTGCTTTCCTTATCCAGCAGAACTGGCCTAGGTGGAGTTGCACTTGTTTTCTCATTTTCTAGCATTCACCAGCAAGAATGGACATGACTCTTGCTCTGAGCATCCTCTGACCTTCCAGATTCCTGTCAAAACTGCTCTCCTGCCTCCACATGAGAAAAGTACAGTCAGATGCATTACGAAAGGACAAACCAGACAATTTCAACTATTTTATTGCCACAAAAGTATACAAGTTTTGCCAAAAAATAGAATAACCTGATTTAGGCAGGTTACACAGCAGCAAGAAATTGGACTGTCTGTGTTCTGTAACTTAAGCTCTGCTCTGCTTCATTTCTTGAACACGTGAGGGAGTTTTACAAATTTAGGTGAAACGTAATCAAAGTTTATGTTACCTCTCATTTCTTACATAATGTCAAAAAGCTGTTTCTACAGATTGCTAGAAATTTGTAACAGCATAAAGAGGTACTTTTAATGAAATATACATGTTTTAATTTTTCAGTTCTCCTTGGGTTTTCAGTGAATTTTGTACGTCTTCAACTATTCCTACCAACTGTTCTAATAAATTTGCTTTTAAGAAGCTCCCCATGTTTTGTCATTTCACTATCATAAAGCATCTCACTTCTGTAAAATTGCTATATGCCAGCATTTACAGCAACTCATTCTTCTCAGAAGACAATCGCATTTTTTAATAGATTTTTTCGTGTTGGAATGGGATCGGTTACCTGACAGAATGTGCCCCTTGTTGAAAAAGAAATAATGAACGATGTTAGCACATTACAAAAGGTGTCAGCTTGCTGCAGGAGGTAACAAAAAACAGTAAAAGCAGCAAAGGGATACGTAAAGGTCAGGCTTTAATACCATAAGCAAATTGCTTCACTGTATTTTTTCATCATAAACAGCAGTGCAGAAAAATTAATCTCTCCTCTCTCAGGGTTTACCTCCTAATAGAGCTGCTGAAACTGTGATTTAAAATAAAACAGGAAAAAAATACTCTTATTCCAATGTAATAGTAACCAAGCTTGTAGTCTCTCAGGCTACTGTTTGATGACCATTAATATGCCTACCCAAGTGCATTAATCAGAACAGAATAAACGTTGGGTCAATGAGTGTGTGTTTGTTAATTAGCCAGATGACAAAAGAAACAGTTCATTCTGGCTTTGTGTCAGCTGCAGGAAGCAAGATACCTGATTCAACATAAAGCTCACTTGTAGTAAGCTACCCCCTCAATATTTTTTAAGGAATAAATTTATACTAGACGAGTGCTTTGAATTATGGGGCTATTAAAATATGCAATATTACAAGCCCTAGAGACAATTTATAACAACACTGATACAGCGTTTCAGTAACGTCTAGTATGAATTTTAAATTAACTTCCTATATTGTTCTGGTGTAATATCTGTGGAAATGTTTGTGCTCTCTATGAACTGAACCACCAGGAAAGGGAAAGTTTGTCAGCTGCTGTGCCGTTCTACAGAAGGAAACAGGTTCTAAGATTGCTAAGAAATAAAGAACGCTTGTATCTAGCACAATAAAGAATCATGCATTTTTCAATAAATCACAGTGGCATTTCTGTGCAAATAACTTACATTTACAAGAAAGAAATGGAGTTGGAGTGGTCTGGATCTACTCTCGTACACAAAGAGCAGAATTTAATTGATATTTCCCTCAGGGCAAGTGTCTCCCTTCTCTCTGAAACAGTTTGTGTTCGAAGAGTGGTAGAAATGCATCAAGTATTGCATGATGAGCCACACTGGAGAACTGAACACAAATAAAATAACCTGGGGGAAAAAAAAGCAAACAAAAAAGGAGGACTTCTTTTAAGTTTCCCAAGATAGTTGATTTTGCAGCTCCAGCAACTGCACTAATACAACACAAGAAGTTTTTCCAGGATAAGAATGAGTGGCCTAAGTGAGGGAAACAAAAAAAGGGTTACTTAAGAAAGTGTTCGTGTCCATAAAAACCTTCCTCCAACTATGGTTTCAGACAATAATCAGTATAGCTTTTTCTCCACAGTCACCTATCAAGTAAACAAAACCACTAGTTTACTTAGAGATAATAAGAAAATGCACTCTTAAACATAGTTACAGATCTGTTACCCTATGTCCCCAATTTGAGGACAGCAAATCCACCGATTGTGGTATAATTTTAAATTAACATTGCAGGTTTTTATCTGGAAAGAAGTATTACTATGTGATGTAGAAAGGCAACAGTAACCTATCTTGTTGGTCGAAATGACCACTTTCTCTTTTTTTCTGGTTACCGCTTAATAATGCAGGGCTTTAACAGCTATATCAATTTTAGGACTTTGCACACTTGCCCATTCCGTACCCTCAACCTCTCTTCCTTGGTTCCTTGCAGTTTGCAATCTAAATCATTGAAACTATCCAGGTTATAAAATACACCTCCCTCTTTTGGGAAGCTAGGAGCATGGGGAGAAAAAAGAGATTTAAAAAAAACAAAACCAAAAAAACACAAAACTTAGCAACCCAGTTTAAAGCACAAGCCCGCAGAGCTACAACGGATGAAAGGGACAACAATCATAGAATCATAGAATGTGTTGGGTTGGAAGGGACCTTTAAAGGTCATCTAGTCCAACCCCCCTGCAGAAAGCAGGGACATCTTTAGATCAGACTGCTCAGAGCTTCATCAAGCCTGCCCTTGAATGTCTCCAGGGATGGGGCCGCCACCACTTCTCTGGGCAACCTGTTCTAGTGTCTCACCACCCTCACTGTAAAGAACTTCTTCTTAATGTCTAATCTAAACCTACCCTGCTATAGTTTAAAACCATTGCCCCTCGTCCTATCACTACATATGCTCGCAAACAACAAGCTTCAGCACTGGGAAGGGAATTAGCGTGAAATAGGGTTGCAACATAAAATCAGCGTTTTTGGCAAAAGAATCTGTGAAACAGCTGGCCTAATCTCGGTGACCAGCAAGTGCCCTCCAGCAGACGGACAACCCTTCTGCACAGGCACCTAGAAATCCCAGATAGGGCTGGACAGCCTATGCCTGTGCAGGGCATCCCTCTCCCTGGGAGAAGCCGCTCTGGACAAGAAGCCTTGCTCGAGGCCGGCCTACCCGCCCCACCGCCTCAGCGGGCAGAGAGGTTACAGACCCGGGGGCTGGGGTGGGCACACGGGTTGGCCTCGGGAGGAGGGAGCTGCAGGCCCAGCGACCGGGGCAGGCTGCTGCGCCCCCTCAGCTAACCCAGGTCTGGCGCTGAGGGACCGTCCTTTCACCCCCCCAGCCCGCCTCCCCCCACAAGCCGCAGGTGCCTACCGAGGCGGTCACCACCGTCCCAGCCCCGACCCCATCCCCATCCCTCCTCACCACCATCAGCCGCTGAGAGGGAGACGCGAGGCCACCATTACCTCAGCGCCGCGCTTCCCGCCACCGCCGCCACGGCCGCCTGTGCGCAGGCGCGGCCCGGCCCCGCCGCCCGCCGGGATGTGTAGTTCTGTTTCCGGAGCTCGGCGGTGGGGGGGCGTGCCTTCTCCCTTTCAGTTTTGGGGTTTTTTTTTTTTGAGTGTTCTTTGAAAACCTCCAAAGAAGACAACGCAAGTCTTTCAAAACAAGGGAAAACAACTAATTAAAAT
>VWZL01000106.1:917839-989517 GCA_013396915.1 Stercorarius parasiticus | reverse complement strand
CCGCCGCCGCTGCCATGGCCTGCGCCGTGCAGGGCGGGGGCGTGTCGCTGGCGGCGGGAGGTGTCTGCGGCCCCGCCCCCGGGCTTATATGAGGCGGTGGCGGCGGGGAGGGTGGTGAGCAGCTGGCCGTGCCTGGGCGACATGGCTTTGCTCCGGGAGGACGCGCAAAGCAAGGTGAGGGCGGCAGCGCCGGGCCGGGGCGAGATGTGGGGGCGCGGCCGTGCCCCCCCGGGGCCGAGGGCCGCGCTCAGCCCCCGGGCCGTGAGGGACTTCCCAGCCCCCCGCAGCACCGGGGCAGTGGCAGGTTTTTGGTTTTGTTCGGTTTAGGGTTTGGTGTTTTTTTTTTTTAATATTAGTTTTCTTAAAAGTTAGTTTTCTTAGCAGCCCCTGTGCTGCTTCTCCCTGCACCCAAGGTCCTCTGAGGGGAGGGGATGAGGGTGCAGCTGCTCAGGGTGAGTGCAGGGTACTGCCTCTGAAGGAAGAGGCGCATAGAGAAAGATAAAAAGGGAAGAAAACAGGGTGGGAAGGGGGAGGTGGGGAGGGCTCTGCACTACCACAAGGCAGTGCTGGCTGTGAGGGGGGCACCTAGTTGGTGGTGGGAGTGGGGTGACAGGCAGGGCCTTGGGGCTGCAGGAGCAGGGCCTGCTGGGGGATGCAGGAGCTGGACCTGCTTGTCAGGACCTGTGGCTATGTGCTAGCCATGAAGTGCTGTAGGCGCTTAAACTTGCTCTTCCTCAGTGGGTCAGCTGCCTTGTGTGTCTGTGACCAGCCTTCCTGATTGTGTGGCCTGTGTTAATTAGGCTGTCAGCTGTCACTTCAGCCATGACTCCTCTTTCCTTTAACTGTCCCATCGGTAGCTGAGTTAGTTTTCCTTTCTCTGTGGTAGTGCCTTGTTAGCCTGAAGCTTTGAGTGCTAAGGAGGCTTATGTCTTGGCTTTGAGGGAATGTGGAGTGTTTCCTGAAACTGGGATGCTCAGCTTCTTGGAGGAAATGCAAATTAAATGCTAAAACAGGGACTTCGTGAATTAGTTACTGTGTGTATGTAGATAGTGCTTGGAATTATTTCTCATACTAGGCAAGCTGCCTGGATTAATCTACCTAGTCTACCTGGTTTAATAACTCCCCCAACACACCCCGAACAGAAGGCAGGACAGCCATATAACAGTCTGTGAGCTGTCAAGCTCGCTTTCATACTGCTATATCTGAATGTAGTTTTGCATTGTGACTAAACTGAACTTGCAGGAAAATGACTTGTGTTTTACGCTGTTAAGTGTGGTTAAGGGTTGTGTTCTCAGTCTGTATCTTCTCCAGCCTTTTGGAAGATGTATATTAGCTGACTTGAGGGCTACAAATATACGTGTCTTGAATAATTTCTTTAGATAACTTCCTTTCATCTTCTTCTCTTGCATTTGAATCTTCTAAAACAGTCTTGGTCCAGTAGAACTGGTGAAAGTTTGTTGAACAGGTGTTTTGAGTTGTGAACTAGCTGGTGCTTTAACCTTTTTCTGCTGCATGTGAAACTACTGGTATTAAAGTATCTGTCACTTGAGAATACTGAGTGAAAGTTGCAAGCCTGTAAGGCTTGCAAGACCTGTAGGTGGTGGGTGGAGGGGAAGGTAAAATATCAGCTATCTTCCAGCAATTGGTAACTTTGAGTGTTTGTGTGCCCTTTCTAATTTAGCAGATGGGAATACTGGGGGGAGGGGAAAATGTTCCCACGGTTAGGGCTGGAGTATCTTTAATGCTTGATGGCCAAAGATTAACTAGCTTGTTTCAGGTAGTAGAGCTGTCTTTGGATTCCAGCAACAGGGAGGAGGATGGAAATACTTGTATCTTGTCTGTTCCTGTTTAGGTAAGGAAACGGCAACATGGAACTGATGTGTGGCCAGTAGATAAAGCCTATGCCTGTAAAGGAAGCTTCATTAGGTATTAACCTTGAATAGGAATAATTGGTAAGTGTAAACTGAAAACTGACCCTGAGGCAGCGAAGCAGGAGAGGATCAGGATATGTAGGAAGAGGAAGGGAGGGTAGGATAAGGGTGATTGGAAGTGCAGAGGGAAAGATGGTGTAATCTGTCATGGGGAGGAAAAGGCACTTCAGAAAGTGAAGCGAGTAGTGGGACTGCCAAGCTAAGCTTGTACAAATTCCCTGGTATTTCTTAATGTCAGTGGCTTGATATTATTTTAAAGGCTCCAGTCTGCAGTTAAACTGTTCTAGATCAAAATACTGAGAGTGAGTATTGTAGCCCCTCTTTCTTGGAACAGTCAGTGGAAGACAGAATGATATGTCATAACCTGGGACTTGCTGTTATCACTCCTGAACAGTAGTTCTTGGTGCTGGACAATTTCTGCTGTGTGTTCTGGAAAGAATGAGAGCCTATTAGATCTTGCTTATGCTTTGCCAGGAAACTGCTACTACATGCTGCTGGGCCCAAAAGCAAGTAAGGAGATGACCTGCTAGCAAGGTGAAACCTACTGGATAAGGATAATGTACTGTCAAGGACATATATCCTCTATGAGGCTGGCCAGTTTGGGCTAATGACACAATTTCAAATCCATGGGAGGTGAAGAGAGCATGGTGAGCCTGTATTGCTGAGACTCCCTACCACCAACTCCAGCCTCACTGCAGGAGGTCATCAAAACATTCTTGTAGATGCTGTCTGTGGCTTAGGGATTTGCTTCTACTGCACAATTTCCATTTTAGCTGGGCATGCTTTGCGTTGCAGATAGCATATGGGCTAAAAGTGCTTAACCATAGGCTGTGCTCTGCAGGCAGACTGCTGCAGCAGGGTGGATTGGCCTTCACTGCTGAAGCTGTTGCTTGGCTCCTCTAGCTGAGGAAGCAGTGGGTTGTGTGGAAGTGTCCTGTATGCTGCTAGGTGCAGTAGAGTGAGCTGGAGAGGCTTTTGCTCAGAATGTGTGATCCTTAAATATTGATAGTGTCCTTCCCACAGCTTCCTTACACTGTAAGGAGGTGTGTGACCACAGGGAGTGAAGCAGACATCCCTCTGGCAGGAGAGCTAAATGATCAGGCCAGCTTATTGCACAGCCAGTGGCAACAGGTGCTCTGGCTATACAGGCTGCCTTCTGCTTGCTTGGCAAGCACTGCACTTGGTGAGGAATGCCATTTCAATGAGACTAAATTGAGCTGTTATTCCCTCTTTATCTTTTTTTTAAGCAAAATAATGAAACTAACGTGTCACTGGAGTTCTACAGTTCAAAGTCACGAATTTTGGAAAGCATTTTCTATAGCATAAGTAGCAACATGAAGACTGGTTCAGTTTTCCTGGTTATATGTAACTTGGACTACTTCAGGACTGATTCTGCTGAATGTCAGAGAGCTAGCACAAGTCTGTCACAAAGGCTGCGAAATCAAATCTTCACATCTACTGTATTGGCTCTTTGCTGCTCCATGTGTGCAGTGTACTTTCAGACATATTTTTAGTATCTTGATTAAAGGAAAACTTAAGCTACTTGTGCTGAATATGACTGAAACATAGTTCCGGCAGCTAATGCCACTAGTATCTGCTGGCGAGATACTCTGAAAGTCTGCTAGTTAACTCCCGAGTGTTGAAACAAGGGCCTCTGGAAATGAAGACTCTGTATAAACTGCCAGAAAACATCATGATCTTTTACTGCTCTCTGGAGAGCACTTAAGCTGGTTTAATTAGAAAAACTGCTTTGTAAAAAGTAATGGATGCTGGGTAGTGGCAGATGTAATTACTACTGAAGTCTTGTTTGTGGCTGTTTCTTGACTGACAGCAGGGAGGTGATCAGTAAGGGGAGAGCGTTTGTATAAGGTAGCTGACAATAAGCAGAACACTGTGACACACAAACCCTTGTGGAAGGGCTCCTTGCTCCTTCTGGGAGCCTGGCTATGTGGAAGACCCCTGCATTAATCTGACTTTGAGAACGAATACGGATTCTTATTTCACTAGCAATTGGATGTTGTACACAGTTGCTTGCACTGGCAGATTCTTTTGTTAGAATGCAGAAGTAACACCAAGTTATCTAGAACTGTTGCTAAAACTGCAAAGGGTGTAATTTTAAAAGCAGCAGTTCAGGCCACTCAACAGAACTAAGTGGCTTTGGTGACTCAGGGCATTTCCTTCCACTGGATGCCTGCAAGCATGAAGATGTGTTTGCATTGGGTGAGGCCTGATCAGAAGCTCATGTCTGTCAAGCTGAAGCCTGGGTAGCTGATGTACTGGATTGATCATTGGACTGTATTTAAATGATCCAACTCTTTTTTTGGTTGGTGTTTTTCTTAACATCTGTAAGCAATAGGGAAAAAAAAGCAGTGCTGTAAAACTCTACCTGGATTGGTCACAGTAATGTTCTATGCTGTCTCTTGTGCTTCCAGATCAGGTGATTATCATAGTGTCCTAATTAGTAACATAATATCTCTTTCAGTCTTGAAATAGTCTACTTTCAATCTACTTCAGTTCTAGGTCCTAAAGCCTAGAAACATTAATCAATATGATGACTGTTATTCTGAAGGGCCGTGCTTGGTGTCTTGCTCGAATTTCAAGGTCAGACAGTATCTTTACTGAATGAGGAGAAGTTTTTTCTTGAATCCTGGAGAAACCCTGAGGATCCCAATAAAAGTCACTAAAGAGGCATGAGCCTAGCAGTGGCAGGCATTGCAGCAGCTGTTAAGGGTTGCTGTAGTTGTTGCAAACCAGAAGCCTCTAATTTTTTCTGGGAAAGGGAAATGAGAGGTGAGAGTGGGGGCACTGTTCTGGGTTTGGGTGAGTGTTTCAGGTTGCAAACTGTTTCCCCACTGTGCAGCTCCAGGAGTCACTGTCCTCTGTATCTCTTTGGACATGTGCTGCATGTAAGGAATAACTCTTGCCAGCTGCTAAGCTTGGATTATAGCCCCTTGAGGGTGTGGGGTGACAGACTGGTTTCTGGTAACTGGGATGGGGAAACTTCAGTTCTCTTGCCCACTGCCTGGAGTGCAGGGAAAAAGCAAAGATGTCCTAGTAGAGACATGCCTCCAGATATGAAGGAGCTGCCAGGCATGGCAGGCCAGAGAGCTAAGATGGAGTGCTTTCCTGGGAAGGCCTTGGCTTGGGTGCCTGCTGTGAAAAAGGAACAAGCCTGGAGATGAAAGTTTAATTCCTCTGTTCTGCACAGACTACTGTGGCCATAAGCAAGTTGGTCTTCATTACTGCTTGTAGGGTGGGTGTAGGAGCAATGGTGGAATGAAAGGTCCTGAATAATGAGCTGATAATGCTGCAGGAGCACGTGTTTGTGTTGATCAAAGGTTGGTGTGGAACATCCGCTTTAGGTGTGTGGGATTAGTGTTTTATAGAGATGTGGTAACAAGAGGGGGGCTTCTTGCTTCCAGTTCATTGGATAAATGCTGCCCCGGCACTTTCTGTAGGGAAACAAAGCACTCTGTCCTCCTGAAGTCAGACGGTGTGAATGTTCTCTTTGTAGTCTGAGCCTTGCTGCTCTGATTGTGTAATTCTAAAGGTCTCTGGCCTGGAGTTAGGAGCCCACAGTGACCTTCACTGGACTAGAGCAGACCAGTGGTTTTATAATCCTCTGTTTCATATGATTTCAGGTCTTTTACTAAAGACCAGACTCCTGAAGGGTAGAGATGATAATCCTGTGCTGTCTGCAAATAGTGATATGCTTGATGTTTGAGCCTGCAGTGGCCTTTAAAGTATATGCTGTGTCATGTATACTTACAGCAGATGTTTAGGGTAGGAGAGGTACAAGATTTTTTTTTAAGCAAGTGGCTTCCTGTAGTCCTCAGGGGCAAGATCCCACCACTGTATATAGGGGTGTTCTTGACTCTTGTCCTGTTTCTGAGATGGTCTCACACTTTGAGCCATATTTATAGTACATACTGCTCTGGAGTGCACAACTGAGCACTGCTGATGACTCACATTTGCTTCTGTGTAAATAGGCCCTGCTGGGGCAGTAAGCTGTCCTGCAGTAGCATTCCTGGGGATTGCTGAAGCTGTAGGTTACATGTTCTTGCCCCATTGCCTCTGCAGTTTATGGTGCTACTGCAACGAAGAAATGCCTGTGACCTGTGAACTGCTTTAAGCTGACAAAGCAGTACCATCTTGTGTCCATACCTGCCCATCTCTTGTGCAGGCAACTACTAGGCATGGGGGGTGCGGGCAGTGTCTAATCACAGGTTACTTTCTCCATAACACTTAATAAGAAAGTTCACAAATTCAGGACTGGCTGATTTGTGTAATCCTTTCCTTAGTTTAGCTGAGAGGAAGCAGTTTCCTTTGGCTTATCGTACTTTCCAGACTCAGCAGTTCATATTGTTAGCACTGCTGATCCTGTTTGGACAGTAAAGATAAGTAAGCGGGATGCAAAACACTGGGGTCTGCATCTCGCTGCTTTGGCTGCAAGTGTTATCCGTCTGGGAAACACTGACCAACTTGCCTTTCATTCAATTGGTGACAGACAGCGAACTGTGCTCTCAGTGAAACTCATGTCTGAATGGTGGCCTTATAACTATCTTTCCTCCAGAGCTTGAATGGGGCAGCTCCTGCCTAAACCAGTGTCGGTAACCTCCAAACCATGCACCTTTGTGCTCTTTGGTCTGGCCTTCCTAGCAAGTATTGGAATCATGTGCCCATAGGGGAATATAATAATCTGTCCCATAAAGTGACTGGAGAGAAGCAACTGTACTGTTGGAGTCCCTGTAGTGTTTGGAGTCTCACCACATCCATCTGGATGTGAGCAGTGCTGGGACTGCTAGGAACGGTGTTCCAGGGCACATTCTGTAAGCTTGATGTCCTTGCTTGCTGCCAAGGTAATACCCACAATGGGATGAATGCTTTCTGTCCTGCAGAAGTCAGGATGGGAAGCTCAATGGGCTGCATACAAGGTCTTTCCATAGTAATATGGCTTAAAAAATGTGTATCTCTTACCTACCTGCTTCTAACTGTAGCTAACAGCTAGTGTGTAGCAGATAGAAGTCTTTTTAGTGTGGCTGGAAGGATGAGAGTACAGTGACTGGGGCATCCCTCACTTCTGTGTGAGAGCCTGATCATAGATGATAGGAGGAACCATTGGTGATAGTGGGAGTCTAGGCAGGGGCAGACTGGATAGAGGCAAAAGCATGCTATAGCCTGACAGCTGTGTCCTCTGCAGGCAGCCAGAGATAACTTGTCATCTGCCAGATCTGGACTGCAGTACACAGATGGTCAGACTAGGGGGAGGGAGTTTCCAAAGCTTTTGGAAGTGAACCTTCACTGTATAAAGGGCAACCTCTCAACAGTTCTTATGCAGCTTTACGGAAGCTTAAGGCAGCAATCAAGATATCTGTGATATGACAGGATTGCTCAGATGCTGTCTGGCACCAGCTTCTGTGCGCTTCAGCACTGAAACTTGTTGTGCTTGGCAGGTGGCTGGGGCAAACTCCTGGCTGGTGGGGTCTGTGCAGTAGTATGCTGCAGTATGGTGAAACGATGTAAGTTGTGGCCCAGTTGTGTAGCTTGCTTTCCTGGGAAGGCATTTAGAATTATCTCTAAAGGATAACCTTGGGATTCAGCCTGGCTCTGACGGTCACTCTTCAGCAAACTTCCTGTGTTGTGACCTTGGTCTCTATCAGTTTCTCCCTTATGCAGAAAATAAGAATGTTTTGTTATGCTGCAGCACTAAAGAGAGGGCCTCTTAAACAGGTTTCATAGCACAGAAACACCATAATGTGACAGGCTAAAGTTCCTGCATGCTTCTGGAATCCAGGTGACTGAAGCTGGTGATCACTAGTGTCCAATAGCTTGTAAAAGTCTATTCCTTGGTATCTAAATACATGATTCTACTTGATGTAAGAACTGAATGTATGCATTAATCTTAGTAATCTATGCTGGATATGCCTAAACTTTTTTGCTTGCTTCTGAGGTCATGTAGGGAATTGAAGCCATTTGTCAGCAATGGTTGGGTACACACAGTGAAGTATGACTTGAAGGAAGCTCAAATTGCAAACCAGAGAGGGAAATGAGCTGGTGGCTATACTGAATCTTACTGCTCATGAGTGCAGCCTGGCCACTTCCCTGCTTCCCAGAACAGGTTGGCATGCTGAGCATCAAGGCCTCGTCTGCTCTGAGTCAGCAAGTGCTGTCTTTGTAAGGAATTTCAGTAGGACTATGGCTTGAGGATGTTAGTGGTGCATAACCTATAGCATCTTCAACTGAGAAGGGTATTCCACTACTCCATGAAAGTTTAAGTATGGTTGAAACTATATTCTGGGTGTAGGCTGTTGGAATGAAGAAATAAGTCCCTGAAGGAAGATGCTGTCTCTGTTTAAGGCCTGTCTGAAGCACTGTCAAGGCAAGTCTGTTTTTTTTATTGAACCTGGTGTGGTCTCCTGTAAAGGGTTCCTCACATAGCATGCTCAGAAACCTCTGTTGAGCTGCTCTGAGTGGAAACATAGCATTAAAATGTTGCCAGACACAAAGATCTGTCTAGAAAAGATAAAACAAGACCTGAGCTTAGGAGAGGAAGAGACTTGCAATTACAAGCAGTGAATAGCTTTTTGTAAAGCAAAGCTCAGTTATCTTTGAGGCTAGTTCTTGTACCAACTTACTGGGGCTTTCTTTAACAGCAAATGTGCATTCTGCCAGCAATGAATAACATGATGCCAGGTATTCTGAAAATAAGATTAAACAGATGCAGTGATAGTGCCACAGCGTTCTTGGGTTTTGGTCCTGCTTCTGGCAAACAGTTGGCTCTTAGACTTTATGGGAGCCTAGAAAGGTTTCATGCCCCACTTTACAAGATCAGAGAGAATGTAGCCTCTGTAGCTGTCAGAACAGCTACTGGAACATGTGCAGTAGTTCTGGGAAATCAGAATGGCAGTGGTGACCAATCTGGGCCTGGTGAGGAAGCATCGGGCTCTTGCCTATGACTTGCTATTTGTAATAGATAAAAGCACTTAACTTGTCTGGCCTTAGATTAAACCAGCTCTCTGATCTAAAGGTGAGGAAACAGGTCACAAGGCTACGCTCATAAGAGCTGTTCTGCCACATATTGTGAAGGCGCAGGATAATGAAGAGAACTATTGGGCTTGATGTGCTTCAAGTAAATAAGCTGGAGAAGTACTGGAAGGAGGATGCTTCTTTTGAGAGAAAACTTCCCAGATACCTCTAATGGGAACTCTTAGCAGTCGGTTCTTCAGACTTTTAAGCTAATAAGCCGCCTTAGTTTCCTGTGTTTGGAAGTGAAGGCTAGTCACAGTGATGTGCAGGTAGTGTCAAGGCTGTTATGCTTGTCCATGTGTGCTGTTCCTGGAGGGAGTGGTTTAGTGTAATGCAGTTCTTGTTGACAGCTGATGACCAGTCTGGCTTCAATAAACCTACTTGAAGCTTGACCGAGGCTTATTCTGTGAATTCTGTTGCAGCTGAGGTCTGTATCTGTAGACCTGAATGTTGATCCTTCTCTCCAAATTGATATACCTGATGCCCTAAGTGAAAAGGACAGAGTGAAGTTCACTGTGCATACTAAGGTAAGATCATGGGGTAGAAAGTGGTCTTTGTCAGAGCTCTAAAAGTAATCTGTGTATTTGTAATACCCATACCTGTAAAGATGGGCTTTGCAATGAAGGAAACTTCATATTTCCTAAGACTTGAACACTCTCTAAATAGAGGCAAGGTAGCTGATACACTAGATTTGCTTTGCTAAGGAATCCTAGCTTAACACCAGAAGGCTGCGGGGTAGGGGTCGGGAAACCAGCTACTGTGAAACTTAATAAAATAAACTGCATTAATGCTGTCCCACAACAGTGCCTTTTCTTTAAATAGCCTCCTTACTACTAAGGCTCTCAAATGAGTGCCAGCTCAGCTAAAAGGGAGTAGGCGAGGCTCTTACTAGGCAAAATAGCTTCCTTTGGAAATGGACAGAACTGTTTCTAAAAGCACTAATTTACAAAACAGTAGAGCTTCTATATCTTCTCTTCCAGACTACACTGCCAGCTTTTCAAAGCCCTGAGTTTTCAGTTACAAGGCAGCATGAAGACTTTGTGTGGCTGCATGATACACTCACTGAAACTGAAGAGTATGCAGGACTCATTGTAAGTACTTCCTAAAAAATGTAATTCTAAACAAAAGACTGTGGCGATTTAAAGTGCATACTAGTAAGGGCATGAAGTCCACTTTACCAGCGTTACTAATGCTTCATGACTCGGGTATTACCTAGGCTTCCTTTTGCCTTAATTCCCAAATAACTTGAATGGTATGGCTCTATGTTAACTTTCTATATTGTCTGGAGCAGCAAAAAAAGCTTGATACTCTGAGTTCCTAACTCTATGGTGGTATTAATATCTGCCTGAAGAGGACACAGTGAAATACTCTATTAAATATAGTCTTTATTTCCTGTCCCGATTCTTTAGGAGGTCATGTGGGCCACAGAAGATGGCTGACTACAGGGTGGATTACAGAGGCTGTTCCTCTCAGTTGGTTTCCCTCCTGGGGCAGGGGTATCATGAAGCTAGGAGGGGCAAACAGGGGCCTAGACATCAACATGCTTCAAGAATTCCTGGGTGCAGAGCCTTGCTGGCTTGCCATGACCAGGCAAAAGGACCTCCTTCCGGGCAAGGCTAGAAGTAACTTTGGAAAACTTTATTTGCTAGCATCTATCACTAACCAGTTCCTTGGCTAGATACCTCCAGCACCTTCAAAGCCTGACTTTGACGGTCCCCGAGAGAAGATGCAGAAGCTAGGGGAAGGAGAAGTCTCCATGACAAAAGAAGAGTTTGCCAAAATGAAGCAAGAGCTAGAAGCGTAAGTAGAATGAGTCTACTGCCAAAATCGGCACTTAGAGAAGCCTCCTGGGAGAGCAGCTTATTTGGTGGTAACTGATCTTGAGTGTGGCTGTTTTGGAGGGTGTCTGCTGTTGCATAATCTTTAAAATCTTGGAGCTGGGGTGTTGCCAAAAGTTTCTCTCAAACTGGAAAACATCCTAGCTAAAGAGATTGAAAATAGCTTCTCTATCACTAGCTAGCTATTTCAGAAGCATGTTGCTTAATATTTTCATTGGATAAACCTAAAGCAATTCTTTGTATATTGAAGAAGGCAGTACAAGAGAGGATCTCAGTCTGTTCTTTCCTGTCAGTGAATACCTCGCTGTCTTCAAGAAGACTGTATCGTCACATGAAATCTTCCTTCAGCGGATTTCTTCTCATCCTGTGCTCAGCAAAGATCGCAATTTTCACGTTTTCTTGGAGTATGACCAGGATGTAAGACTTTTTTTCCTTCTTTCTAAGTGAGGCAAGATATTCAGGGTGCTGTCACTTTTTCTGGGTACAGTCAAAACATTATGTAAATCTATGTTCAGCATCAGCAAACAGATATTGCTAGTACTTCTGTGAGATGATTAAAGGATGAAAGTCTGACCTCTTTCTGCTATAAGTCTCATAGTGTTTCTTAATCCTAGTCAAGTTGGTTAGGAAGCCAGCTTTGTATGTCTTGATATGTTAGGAACACGTGTGGTTCAGGTCTACCTGTTCTGTGTGTTGCATGGTCCAAAAATGGAAGAATGGAGGTGTAATAAAGTTAGTACTGCATCTGTTTTGTCACACCTAATTATGAGTGATAGATGCTGATCCAAGATATGTAAGGAGAAACTGAGCTATTTCTGGGAATGGCGGGGGGGGAAATCTATGGCACAGAATAGTTGAACAACTTCTAGCCAAGCCATTTGTTACATGAGCCATCTTTGTACAGCTTATATGGGTATTATTGAGAGTATAGAAATCAGCCTGCTCTGTCGCATGCTAGATATAAGTGATGTTACTATACTGCAAGTGTCAAAATAACCACTTTCCCCCCTTGGGATAACTTTAAAGCTGTCTTGGCCTCTCTGTTGCAGCTGAGTGTTCGGAGGAAAAACACAAAAGAGATGTTTGGTGGCTTTTTAAAAAGTGTGGTGAAGAGTGCTGATGAAGTCCTCTTCTCTGGAGTCAAGGTAAGGTAGTTGGTTTACCTCTTACTTAGCCTAATCTTGATTGTTTCTTGCATCCTGCTCTGGGGATGTTAATTATGCCTGCTTCAGGCTTGATGTGTGTGAGGCTCAGTTGCTAATGCTAACCTTCGTTGTTACTGCTGTCCCAAGCTGGGTGGAGTAGCCTACGTTAATTTTGACTTCTGTAGAAATAAGACATTGAAGCTATAGACTGTTAAAAACTTAAGTGTATATTTAAAGCTTCTGGTGGGTGCAGAAGAGTTGCCTTAACACAGGATACTGATGGGGAGGAAGGAATTACACATTCAGCAAATGTGCTTGTGGCTTTTGTCTGCTTTGGAGCTCTGAGCAAACATGATTTATGGGTTTCTGCTTGCACTAAATGAGATCAAATGCCAAAGACTCGTGTAACTGGTCCAGCTTTAGCTCTTCTATTGTGTTTCCATGGTAGCTCTTTCTAATAGACTTGCTGTCCTAAACACAATGTCATGAAACATTACAGTACATATAATGTTTGGTGTGGATGGGAAGCAAGCTTGTAAACTACTTAGCTACGGTATTGCAGCAGGCCTGGGAAATAAAATCCCAACAGTTGGGAACCCTAAGGTCTGTCTGATAACAACTTACTGATTGCTTCAGACAACCTGCAGCATTGAATAGTTGAGTGTCAAGTCCATCTTCACTTCATTGTGAAAAAGAAAGTTGCCAAACAGCTTGGTTTGTCAAACCTTTTTGGCTCAGGATCTTGTCTTGAACTCTGCTCTTCAATAGAGATAATGGGCATAATGCTCAGGTGGCTATGGTTTGTTCTTTGGCCTTTCCCAAAACAGGGAAGAGCTTGTATTCTGCAGTAATTGACTTAAGAGGTCATTCTCTCTTTCAGGAAGTAGAAGACTTTTTTGAGCAAGAGAAGACTTTTCTTGTGAACTACTACAACAGAATCAAGGATGCATGTGCAAAAGCAGATAAGATGACAAGATCTCATAAAAGTGAATCTTTTCAAAGACCTTTCTAAAGACCTTGCAGTCTTCCTGATGTCATTCTGAAACCTTCTCTTGTTCTTGCAGATGTTGCAGATGACTATATTTATACTTCAGCTTGCTTGAACAGCTTGGCATTAGAAGAACCTACAGTTATCAAAAAGTGAGTAATTCTAACTGTTCATAAACATATCCTGAGTCTGGGAATATCAAGTTCCTTCTATAAAATCCAGGAGATTAAGTTATCACTGGTTTGAGTGTCTCAAATTGCGAGCAAGCAGCATTGACACTTTCTATCCTCTGACACTCCTGGTGTGGCAGACCTAAAACTATCAATTGCATCTGACTTAACTAGCTGATCTCTTGCTAGTTGTGCCCTACAGCTGAATCGTGCTGGTTGTTGAAGCTCCTTCTAAGCACAAAGTCTCCTTGAATTTTTTCAGGTCGCAATCTCCCAGAGAATATGGGAGAAAGGGGTTATGCATTGGTGTTCTAATGTGCTGTTAAATAAAACCACAGCCTACACTAGGCCTGTATTATCTTCTGGTCCTTTGAAGTTCCAGAATAGTAGGGTTTTGTAAGCTATGCAAACCTAGTCACCTTTTCTGAGGTGAATTCTTACACCTCCCTAAACTTTGCTGTCATTTTACCAAGACCTTGTTAAAACAGTATGTAGCTGAATAAACAGTTTATCCCTTAGAGGGTAGCAGCGGGGAAATTCTCCACAAAATCTTTGTGTTCTAGAGATCAGTGTTGTTACTTTAAATGGTGTCTAGCTGCTCAGTTGTACTAGTCTGTCAGGCTGGAATCCAGCACCTCTTGCACTGAACCTTTTGTCCAGGTCTTTGCTTAGACCTGGGTTCTTTTCAAGCCCTTGTCTGGGTCTGTATGCAGGATTAAACTCCATCCTTCAGCTTTTAGGTTTCCTGCCAATTGATCCTGGCACTTATCATCTAAACTTATTTATACACTTTTTTGTAATCCCTAGGTACTTGTTGAAAGTTGCTGAGCTCTTTGAGAAACTCAGGGTAAGAGAAGCTTGGGGGCGGAGGGGAGAAGAGTCTCTGAATGTGAATGTTTTCTGTTGCATACCAACTCTGATGTTTTCTGCAGAAGGTAGAGAGTAGAGTTTCATCTGATGAAGACTTAAAGCTCTCTGAACTGTTGAGGTACTACATGCTCAATATAGAAGCTGCTAAGGTGAGAACAGTTTTCTTTTTGAAGCTTAGTTTTATTATGGGCATCATGATTCAGTGATGGTATTCTTTGTACTTCAAGAAGACAGGAAGGTGGGCCCTTCTTTTACCTAAGAAACCTGGCACTCCTAAACCACAGCAGAATATAGAAACCATATATTGGCTAGCTGTAGTCCAGCCCACTTACAGAAGGGCTGTTTAATATCTACAAAGAGTTTTTCTTTGGCATGTAGAGAGGAAGAACTCTTTTAATTTCTGTAAGTAAGTTAGAGCAAACTGAATTTGAGTCTGCAGCAGCATTCTAATTCTTCAGTTGCCTGAGTACTTGTGACTTGTCAGTAAAACCAATGACAGCTAATGAAAAATTCTGAAGTAAATCTTAACTACTAAAGTACTTTACCATGAATATACAGTAACATGTGAAGGCTATTGGAGTCTGAACTTCCAAGAGGGGTTTGGTAGGTTGATGTGACTACAAAACCCTTGCCAACAACTCTTTTCTAATCAATACTTGACTTGGCAAGAGGATGACTGTGCTGAGAAATGGTATCTAGATATAACCTGATGGGCCTTTTCATCTGATATCATGTACCCTGGAACATTCACTACAAGCTCCCTCTGTGTGGTGTACTGCTATTCCGATATCAAGACTATACTGTTGCTGGATTAGAAAGGAATTGGTGCTGAGACCTGTACTAGTTTTCATGATTAGGTTAGTCTAGTGCTTATGTCAAACTGTCTGATCTTCAACAAATTAAATGATAGTGTATCCCTTACTAGAGTAAGGTAGGAAATTCAGAAAGTGCCATGCCTCCTTAGCGGAGAGGCCCATCTTATAGAAGGATAAAGCTACTTTAAGGGAAGAAGCGATGCCTACAGTAGCCCTTGAACTTCCTTGACTAAAGCACAAGTGGCTGTCCTGAAAACTTGTCACAGCACTGGTGAAAGGTTCCTCTTGCTATGCTAAGAGTGTAGCAGGTTATAACAGCTTGTTGGAAGAAGCAGAACCTGATGCTGAAAGAAGTGAAACCTCCAACCTCCTGCTGCGAAGGTAGTTGTAACCTCAGTTGGGGAAGTAGTGCTCTTAAGGCTTTGCACTATTCCTGTCTACTTTCAGGATCTTCTGTACAGACGTACAAGGGCTCTTGTTGACTATGAAAACTCCAACAAAGCTCTAGATAAAGCCAGGCTAAAGAGCAAGGACGTCAGGCTGGCTGAGGCACATCAACAGGACTGTTGTCAGAAGTTTGAAAAGATTTCAGAATCTGCAAAACAAGGTAAAACAGGCTTTGCTGTATTTATGCTGAAGGGAGACCCTAATGCAAGCCAGGTCTTGATCTGATGTTCAGCTACTGAAGGCTTCTGAACAGTCTCCTGAAGCAAGTAGTTGGGCTGCCCCAAAGACTGTATAGATGCCTGCAAAACTAACGGAGTTGAATATTTTTTTAAGAATGATTGTCTGAAGCAAAGCAATGTCAGTACTACATCAACCTTAATTACAAGCCCCTAGTATTTGCTTTCCAGACTGTAGTCTTATTCTCAGCCTCCACCTGAAGGTAACTACTCGGGCTTCTGATTATCTCAGTTAGAACTGTGCAAGCAGGCTTTTGCTCTGTCCCAGTATAGCAGTGTGCCTCATACAGAGCTTCAAACACTGGTTCTTAGTATATGCCTTTAGACAATATAAACCAGAGGAAACATGCTTTCATGGTACATATGCTATTCCTCTAATATTCTTGGGTTTTAAATGTTCTGTGGCTTCTGTTTTATTCCAGTTGTCTTCCTACAAAACCTTTCTGTCTTAGACAAGCTGTCTGTTTCCTTGCCAAGATGTCAGTGTCATGTGATGAATGCATCTCTGGCTAGAAACAGCAAGATTTAACTCTTCAACTGTTTTGTGGTTGAATACTGTGATTAGAGCTGTACAACAGAACATGTGAAATGTAAGTGGTGTTACTGAAACTTCACCCACACTTTGTAAGTCTGTCTCGTCTTCATTCTTTCTTCCCTACAGAACTGATGAGCTTCAAACAGAAGAGAATAGCAGCATTCCGCAAAAACCTAATTGAAATGGCAGAACTGGAAATAAAACACGCAAAGGTGTGTTCTTTTTGGAATTTAACAGGCATAGCTTGAGAGAAGCGAGTACTGTGCAACTTGGAGGATTTGCTGGGTTTCCTTTAAAACTAGGAAGTGTAAAATAGAACAGCTGAGTTCTCTTGCTGAGATCTGAAGAGGGGAAGGAAAGGAAATGAAAAGTTGTAGGTGTATGAAGAACAAATGCTGACAGTCTTATCTGTCCTGTGCAGAAATTCTGTTTCCAATCTCACTCCTAGGACACCAGCCTAATGCACTGCAAGTGACAAGTCTCAGTTTTGCAGGCAGTACACAACAGCTCACCTAACTTCCCATCAGGCAGCCTCACCTGTGGGGTTTGACCTCTCCTGCACCTAGAGGCAGCTGCTGCCTCAAGTGTTCCTGAGTGCTGTGAGAGCACATCCTGCAGCCTGTGATCTAACTGTCAACCCTTATCACTTGGTTTGTCAGTGAAGGGGGATACTGGCTTTGTAGCAGCCTCTGCCAAGCTTTACTGAGCAGGCTTGAAGTAAGCTGTGGAGACCACGCCATGTACTGCCATCTTAATCCAGGGAAGTGTACACAGGTTACACAGTCTGTAGTTTAGTGTAGGGAACAAAGCAGGAAGACTCAGGAAGAGGTAACTGTGCATCCTCATCTTTTGAAGAAGGAAAGTCTAATTTCCCACCCCCTAAGAGTCCTGGACTTTGTTACAGGTAGCTGCTTTAGTGCTGAGCTTGAACATGATATATAAAAGGCTTCACAATACTGCTCAGTTTGGCCCACTTAAACTTACTACTCTCTCTTGCCCTTCTCCTTCCCACAAACTGAGTCATGGTTGCAGGCCTGCAGGAAGAGGCAGACTGCGGGCTGTATGATCTGGTTTTGATGCTTTACTGCTTGAATGCTTATCTTTGCAGTATAAGCTCTTCATTATTGTCACAGGCTACGAAATCCTGGTATGGACCTATTATTTTGGAAGCTACTTCATTGTGGAAGGCAGGATTTAAATTGTCAGTCATACTCACTGAAACTAATTCTTTTCCTTTCCAGAACAATGTCTCTCTCCTGCAAAGCTGTATTGATTTGTTCAAGAACTAAGGCGCCTTATTCTGAAAATGTGAAAAAAAAAAAGCATCAATTGCACTCAATGGCCAGGGGCAACTTATTGGCTTGACTTCATTAGCTTAAAATAAATATTGCCACTGAGATTCTGTTTGACTAATACTTAAATGTGTTGATAGTGATACATTGACTTTCTTGGTATAAATGAGAGCCGAATTGTGTATGAATTATCTGGATGTAGCTAACATCCTGTTGGTTGATAACTCAAAATGAGTCAAATGTAAGAAATCAATTTGCTGTTGACTGACTTAATCTAGCAGAAAATGTTTTCAGAGAAGAACTCCTTTTTTGCAGGATTGTGAAGTAATCTGTCTCTTCATAGCCCTGATATATTTAAAACTTGCAAGTGGGAGTGACTTACGTAAGTGTAGTAATTTTATAAAGTAAATATCTTAACATTCCACTTCCCAGACAGATTTCTACTACAATATATTTTGAATTTCTGTAACTACATTCAGTATTTGTACACTTGGGCAATACAGCAAATAAAGATGTCTGATACAACAAGCTGTTGAATAGCAAGACTTTGTGTGGGATATAAAATGACAAACTGAGGTTTCAGGCACAGAAGTGTCACAAACTACTCTTCAGCTGGAGCTCTTCATTCAGAGCACGGGAGAGAAATACTTGACTCAATAGGATTGTTCTTGGAATGAGTGTTGACATAAAATGTGGGGACTTCAGGTCATGTTGCTGTTTGAGTTGCGTGCTCAAACTTTTACTTCCTATATGGTGCACACAAAGGAAACCAGGCCTTTCAAAAGCATTGATAAGTATAGATGGCTTGGGCTCCTTCAGACTACTTACAATGCTTCATATTTTGTCAGCCTTTACACCACCTGCTAGCATCAAGAGTCTGTTTAAAACTTCCAGGCTTCTGGAAGCACAGCCCTTGCCTGTCTTCTGCAAGGTAAACCTCTTCAAACTCAGTGTGGCCAACTGAGTGTACATGGCCATAGCTGAGGCAGCTCAGCCTATAAACCCCAAGGTCACTTTTCTACAGGCTGGCTATCATCTGGCATGTGTAGGTATAGGTCAGTGAGCCATATTCTTCTAAAAGCCACTTTGAGTAAGAAGAGTATCTGAGCTTAACTTCTTGTGACTAAACTTCTAATCATGCTTGAAGTAGGCTATGTGGGTATGCTCTGGGCAGACTGCCTGAAGCAGCTTCACCCAGAGAAGCCCTGAGAATGGGCAGCTCAGTGGCACTATCTAAGGGCTGTTCAGTCATATACTCTTTCGTGACCTATTGTTCTTTCTTCTTGGTACTTTGCGAAAACGAAGCAGCTCTTACCAGCCACACCACGCTGCAGCGGTTCAGCTGAAAAAGTCTGAATTCTGTTTTCTTTCACCTTTGATAGGAACAGTTTCAACTTGTGGTTCACTAAGATTTCTGGAGTTCATGCTTGCTTATGCCCAAATAGCTCAGTTTCAGCAGCAGCCATGTAAGTATATAATCCTATATAGAAGACAGCTGGTAGCTAGCATTGCTGTCACCTATGACAGATGTCGTATATAATATAGAGCCACTTGGGCAACTAGTGGTCCCAAGCTGGACAATTGGTGCTGGCAAAGCTTTGGCTTTTCATAAAAGGCATACTGTGCCTCTTGGCCTCACTTATGGCTGCTTCATTCCATGAAGAGGAGGCTGAGAATCCTAGGCTCTGATGGTGTGCCAGCTGTGCTAGGATGAGCTTCTCCTAGCATGCTGTGGCTCTTGGAACCCATGGTTGCTTCCGTATGCTTTTTGCACCTCTATTGCCTATGGCACAGGAGAAGTAACATCTTGCTTGTGCTGTTTAACACTAAAATTTTGTTATATGCTGTGTCTTTCTGAACCTAGCTCCAGTAGCTGGGTGGTCTTTGTGAATCGAAGTCAGTAGCAAGGAGCTTGCAGCCTATACCTAAGTGCCTTTGGGCTGAATCTGAAGAAGTTGAGCTCTGACTGTGCTTATCCTAAACTCCTTTGACTCAGTTCAAAGGCCTTTCTTACGTTCACCAGAGAAAGGCTGAAGCTGTTATCAATACTTTATGTCCCTGCTCCAGAAGCAGCCTAGACTATCGTCTGTTACTGCTAGTAACTGTGTTTGAAGTTAAGTGAGACACCTTTTTTTTTAATATTCTTTTAGAGCTTTTTTTAATGGGATGTTTGCACTCTGAATTCTTGACATAGTTTGACTCTGATTGAAGTATTAGTCTGATCAGATTAAAAGTATGCAAAAGACTTTGGGTGGATGTAATTATGGCTTTGTACTGATGTTGCAGTTATTTACAATAACTGTAAGATACAGTAGCTATAAAGCAGTTTCTGCCAATAACACTTGCTCTGAAGGAAGCTGTTTTGTGTCAGCTGTGCCAGTAGAGTGCATTGCAGTCAGCTTCAACGTCTGAAGCGTGTTGACTTGGAAAACACTAGTCACAGCACAGATCACATTCCTGGAGGCCAGTGGGTGGCAGGCTGGGACAGCTGCTGCTAACTAATTGTACACGTTTACCCTCAGTCTGAGTTCTAATGAGGTACTGGAAAGGCTGCTGCATACCCCAGTTTCTTACCTGGCAGATGGATGTATGTTGATATAGATGAGAAATTAGCTGCATATGTGTGCAGCCTGCTCATAAGGAAGGACAGAATATTTCTTTAACTAATGTAATATGACCGGACATGACTTCCCTTTTAGCAGGGCCTTGAATAAAGCCTCAGCAGAACAAAGATTAGCATAGGCAAGTCAGTATGATAAAGCAGGCTATCATCACTATGAAAATAAGTTTTGTGTTTGTTTTTTTTAAAGAAATATTGCTGAGACTTGTTTTGAAACTCTGCTCTTATCCCCCCTAACCAGACTTTTATAGACCTCCCAAACAAGGATTGAGTCTAGTGTACACTTAGTGATCACAACTGTAAAGCAGTTTACCTTTACAAGCTTGTTGCTCTGGTTTATGGGTTGTAAATTGTCTTTTGAGAACAGGCACAAGCCTCATCACTGCAATGGTAACTGTGGCATGTGGCACTTCACATCAGATGTCAGTTCTCTGTCTATTTGAATGAGGTCAGAGGGAGAACTAATGTTTGGTCAAGTTTACTAAGGTTTGTTAGACATCCAGCTGTAGTGTTGTTGATGAAGATAGATGCTGCTACAGAGATGCGATATTACAGTTGGGATGGTGCAGCCAAGGTGTGCTAGAACCAAGTCCTTGGGTGCTGCAGGTATCTGGGTGGCTGGTTCTAGTGGAGCAGAGCTAAAGTTAAGATGGGCACAAAGCAATGGATCTGTATCACAGTGCAAACTGAGGAGAAACTAGCAGCAGGGCAGCTGGATGCAGAAGGCTGCAGTCTTGGTATGGTGTTTGCAGTGGGTCAGGCATACTAAACAGAGCACTTTGGTGTGGGTGGAACAGGTGGTGATTGTACTTAGGGAGTTGGCAGCATCTGGATATTGGAAAACTGCAGATGGGAACCAACCTGGTCACATAAGAGAGGCTCATAAATGTGTCCTGTTGCACAAGATAGTGATTCCAGGCGGTGCAATAAAACAGGATTTTGTAGCCATAGAAGGGGAATGATTGAGGGTCAGATGTACTTCAAGAAAGGGCTGGTTTTCCCTGGCTTATGAAGTACTCATTGTTCTAGGAAGACATCACTGACGATGGGGCTGGTAAACCAAGCAGAGAATGTGCCTCTGGGATACAGAAAGCCTGGAAGAGCTGTGAGCATGGACTCTATGCTAGTTGTTGCTGGGTCTGTGCTTCCCACAGTGCTTCTGCAGCTGTGAGCAGCTTCACGAGCCTGAGAAACTCTGCTAAATATCCTGGCCTGACTGGGTGCAGAATTCAGCTGCAGTCTGACTTATCTTGGGATGATTGCTGATGTTTTAGTTAGAGATTCATCATGACTAGTTTTTTTTTTAACATGCTCCCAATTTACTCAGCTCCTCTCCATGCAATCCTGTTTCTTCTTGACTGCAAGGTCTGTAGGGGAGCTCTGATCTGAGGTCCTGACCTCTAGCAGTTTTGTAGCCTTCTGCTATGCTTCTGGTAGCAACAAATGTGAATTTCTCGAAACATGGAGCTGTGAAGGTTTTCTCGTCAGGTATTAACAGCTTCTGGCGCTTGCAGTCTCTCTCAAAAGATTGGTAGGAGCTGCTTGTTTATGCTGTGAAGCAAAGACTTCTGCAGAGTTCCCGTTCCTGTATGCAGCTTTCAGTACTTTGCTGCTATCCCAGCCCTTGCTGCTATGTCTGTGAGCGCAGTTATGAGCTATTTCAACTTGTGATTGTAAGAAACACCTGTGTCATCGCTTGGTGGCAGTGGAATATCCGAAGTGGATTTGAAATCTGTCTGTTTGCAGCTCACTGGTCACCAGTGAATGAATACAGGCACTGGTGATCCATTTTAATCCCTTAGATTGTTGCCTGGCTCCAATTTTGGACCGCAGCTCACTGTTCTCTGAAAATTGTGGTTCCTCTGCTATCGAAATGCTGTCCAGTGGCTGAGCTCTGGTGTGGGCTCAGCCTTGCTTTTTGTTTACTTTTTATATTATGAAGCCAATGAGAAGGCCCAGCTGAGATCAGAGTCCAGCTCAGCTGGGTTTTCGTGCTTGCGTGCTAAAAATAATCCCTGCTAGGACTGCTCTGTAACTTGAACAGACAAGCAAGAACAGCGCCTATTTTGCAGGGGAGGGGATTCAGGTAGAGTGTGGAAAAGGTGACTTGCCTGTTGTTCCACAGGGAATTTTTGTCAGAGCCAGAAATTTAACTTGGATCTGAAATTCCACTCCAGGGCTCCTGCTGTCTCAATCCGCAGCTGTTGGAAGCGGTCAAATGAGCGCTTGTGATTTTAGTTTGGCTGTCCCTTGGCTGCAGTTTACTGCTCTTCTGTGGAGACATGGTAACTGCTAGTATGACTGTTCTGCCTCCAATGCAGTGAAACGTGTCGGTTCAAATGCCTTCTAGTGCTCTCTTCTGTGAGTCTGTTTTACTTGGCAGTGGAATTGCAAGGTCACTTTCTGCAAGAGAGGGTAGTGGAGTCCTGGGCAGGTGGAAATGCATTGTGAGCGCTGCCCTGCTGACGCTTTAGCTTCTTGTCAGTACTCAAAGGTTGAGTGCAGTGGCTGGATCGTGTGCCCTTACTGCTTGCAGCACCTTAACTTCTTTTAGGTAATGATGTAGAAGTCTTCCCCATCAGTTAAGGGATTCTCATTCCCTTTATGTTTCTTGCGTTTAATGTTGCTTTGCTGTTACTTAAAAGCTTTCCTAAGCCTGTTCTATGTGGGAAAACGCCCCTGAGAGTCTGGCTGGCATAAAATACGTGTAAGAAAAGAGCTTTAAGGTTCCTGTTTAATGCTAACCTACTACCTGCTTTGAAAACAACATACTGCTTTATAGTGTCTGGTTTAGTTTAGATAGAGTTTGTTCTGCTCCCTCTCAGAGATTTTGAAAGGGGTGTGTGTGGGGGAAATAATAAAAAAAAAAAAAGGAAGCCTGGTTCTGTAAAACAGCCCAAGTTTAGATTGCACCTGTGGCTCAGCCCAAAATCGTCCCTCAGGTTTGGTATAGTTTAGTCAGGGGCTTCTGGCTGTTTCTTGAACTGCTCCTCTTTGAAGGCCTTGCTAAACAAAACCTCTTTAGGCATAAGAGGTTAATGAGCTGGTTAGTAGAGATGTTCTAGTAAAGTTAACTTGTCTGGTTAAATTTGAGATGGTAACGGATGTAGTTTCATCACAAGCTTGCTGCCACTGAAAGGGGATGGCCTCACTTCCCCTCCTGTTTTGTTCCTATTGCATCCCTTGGGCTGGTCCTGATGTTTGCGTGGCCTCGTGCCAAGCTGATGTAACTCACTAAAATGGCATGAGATGGGCCAAAATGAAGACAAGCCAAAATGAAGACGGGCTTTTTGCCAAGTCAGTGCACTGAGCCTGTGTTCCTGGTGCAGAGCAGCATGCAGGCCTGTGCAAGGGCAACTTAGAGGGGGTGGAGAGGGGAGGCTGAGCTTAGCTCAGCTGTGTTTTGAAACTGTTGAACTAGCACTGGTCCAATAAGTGCTTCTCTTTCAGGGGAGAGTGGCAGTCATTGCTTATAAACCTGTGGTGGGAAGACCTGGGCCATCTAAATCCGGGCCTGTCTGCATGATGGGGACCACCTTTGAACCAGGAAAGCTACTTGTTAGAAACAGCTTGTACTTTGGAAGGTGTATAGGTGGCTTTTGCTGGGAGGTGATGGTGGTTGGTGACTTCTTCAGAAAGATTTCCATCACTAGTGCTTGAGAAACTTATAAGTCCCCTTGCGTGGGCAGTACAACACTGGAGATTTACCCCTGCTCCCAAACCTTTTAAGGATGGTGGCAGAGTGGTTGTGGACCATGGCTGTGGAAAACGTCAGCAAGTTGAAGGCCTGATCTAACAGGCAGTGCCACTTTAAAAGTTTTTCATTCTGGTGTGGAGATTATTGGCACAGCCTCCTTCAGTAAATGCAAGGTTGTTGCCATGGAGGACAGGAAATCCCTCGTCTGCACAGAGAAGGAAAACATTGGAAACTGTCCTACTGTAAAGCACAGCTGCCTCTGTGCTGGGAGAGGGGTGCTTGCTTCTACGGGGTGTTTTCCAGAGGTCTCATTTTTTGTCTGCGAATCTTTGCACATATTTGCTCTGTTTCTTAGTGGGCTGCTTGTGTGTTTGAAGAAGAACTGGACAAAGGAAGTGGGAGCAGCTGGTTAGGACTAGTTTTAAGTGCCCTGATTAATGTGAGAAGCAGGAGGGATTTTCGCTTGGGAGTAAGATACTTAGCAAGTTTACAGTATCTGCCTCTCCTTTTAACTCTGCAGCTCCTCTTATTCCTGTTTCCCTCTACTGTTTGCAGAGGAAGGTCTCTGCCTTTTCTTCCCTTGGACCTCTTAGAGCAGGAGGCATCTCTGCTGTGGTGGGTGCGTGTTCCCCACCTGGCAATCTGAGAGATATCCTGGCTGCTTCTGTTATTACCTAGATGCTTAGAGCTGGCCTATCCTTATGAGATGGGGAAGAGGTGAGATTTGAGGAAGATCTTCTGAGACATGTTGGTGTCATCTTTCTGATGCAGGCTCTGCAAGAGGACCCAGTTCCCTCAGGAGCTGAGACCAGACAAGCCTGTGGTGGGTTAATGAGCTTTGTCAAGCTATCGCTGCTAATGTCATCAAGTTGTATAAAAGTTGAACTGCTTGGTTGCTGCTAGGCATGAATACCTAAGTCATCACCAGTACTTGTCCTTCCCTATGGTCTGCTTCAGAGGCCAGATGAGCAGATTACCACTGATGCATGCCTGTAGATGGACCACTGGATCGGGACTTTCCCTTCTTCCAGAGTCAGATTTGTCAGTTGTCCAGTTTAGGTCTGGTTCTGTTCCATTGCTGTCCTGTCTGTCCCCACTGTTGCAGTCATGGGTTCTGTGAGGTGCTGAACAGAAACAGAGGAAGCATTGTCTGACTCAGTGAGCTTTAACCTCTGTTTGGCAATGTTTTCTGGGCCAAGTTTTTGTGATGACACTCCAGAGGATACTCCTGCATGTAGGCCATGATGTTATGGGAGGTGTCTTGGCTGGAGAGGAAAGGGAGCTGTGCTCTTCAACTTCTCATCTTACACCAGTTGTTTTTGCTTTTAACATGGTGTGATGGTACTTCTTTTATGTTTAACTGAGCTGCATTGTTCCTAATGCTGCATGCTGTTAAATCATCAGTGAAGCCTCTGGGGAATACCTCTTGGGAGTTGCCCATAGGGATGGTGTGGGTGGATTTAAGGCACCTTTGGCATCCAGTGTGATGGCAACAGCATCAAAATCCCAGGGCTTTGGTTGTGGGGGTTAAACTCCTGTATCCTCCCTGAAGCTACTCCAGGATTTCCTTGGCAGCTGTTCCCGGACTTGCCAGAGCCCAGCTTTTATGCAATGATGCAATCTTAGTTCAAACAACCCTCTTGCACTGTTTCTTCTCATGTTGGAAGAGTGTCTTCTGATGTAACCTGGCATTGTTGTGTTGACTTTCATGAATGCAAGGCTGATTTACACCGATAGGGCTCTCTGGCTGTGTTTGCCTAGCCCTGAGTATGGTGGGTTATGATGTGCAGTGACCCGATTCACATCTTCCTTTTATGACTGACCACAGAGCGCCACCTCCTTCTCTCTATACCAGCCCTCCCTAGGTATATTTGCACAAGTTAGGTCCCACCCTCTCTGCTGCTTTATTTTCCCTTTGATAGCTGACGGGGTGTGTGTGTGTGTGTTAGATGTTTTCACCTTGACGTGACGTGGTTCCTCTGCCCTGATGTGAGACGGGGCTTTCTAAGCTTTGCATTCATTTATTGCAGAAAGCCTGGTTCAGCCCTGGGGCTGGCGTTCTGGGTTGGCTGGCACCATTTGGTGCTTTGGTGTGGGGCCTGGTTGGGTTTCTTTAAGGCTGCCTGGTCCTCACAGCGTTTCTAGTCCTATGGCCTGTAAAACTTACAAGGCGACATGGAAACCAGTCACTGATGTCAACAAGATGATGTGAAGAAGACTTGTCTGTCCCTTATGTGTGTGCAAAGGGAGAAACAAAAGGGAGGAATATTGCTTTTAAGGCAATAAATGAAAACGGAGATGATCTCGCTGATCTTCAATTTGGTTGTCAGTGACAACCAATTCTGGCAACTGTGTGCAGCATGGAGTCTGTCTTTTATTTTCTAGAGGGACCAGGCCATCCTTTTGTTAAAAGAAGAGGCTAAGGCTCAGGGGAGAGCGAATGAATCATCTCTTGTATACCCTAGGACAGTGTCTCCTTCCTCTGTGGCAGGGATTGGCAAGAAGGGCAGCCAGAATCCGGCCTTCTGCAGGAGGAAGGAGGGAGTCAATGCCAATGGAGCCAATGCTCCAAGAAAAGGACTGATGGGGGTGTGTGCCTGCCCGTCTTTTGAATTATGGATGCACACACCTATGAGCCCTCCTTTGTCAGACCCTTTGAGGGGTTCTGGAGAGGGTGAACTAGAAAATCCTTTGAACCACATTAAACTGAGTGCAAAATGTAACGTGGCACCTGGATGCTGCATGTGGCTCACCCTTGAGTAGAGGGGAAGAAGGAAAATGCAACATTTGTTTGCTGTCCTTGTAACTGTGCACGTAATGTTTGCTTGCTTGAGTGAAATTGCGAGCTGGAGGATGTGCGCCGAAGGAAGAAAGATGATGCTTTGCTGAAAAACTTTCCTTGGGCAGGGTAACTTAGCCTACGGAAACTGGTTAATCACAGAAGCTGTGTGGTGTGCGAGTACGCGAGCCTTCAACTGCCAAAGCTTCCTCGGTGCACACAACAACCGGAGGGAGGTACAGTGCGAACAGGGAGTCCTCTGTGGGAGACAAACATCCCTGTATCTTAGTGGAGAAACCTTTGTAAATAAACCACCTGGCTCTGTTTGGTTACAGAGGAGCTAAAAGAGTAAGGACACTGGGAGGACAGGCACCCTGAATGATAGCTGGTGAGAGATAGATTGCTTTGGTGAAAGACAGAGGTGGTGACAGCTTCCTCCCCTCTTTTGTCCCCTGGCTTCGCCCGTGGCAGGAAGGATGTAGGAATTATGCTATCACATTGTTAGCATTGTGCTATTGAATATTCCTGCTTGGTGTTTGGTAACCTGCTGTAGGGTGGGTTGTGCAGATAAGAGGTCAGCCTGCAGCGTGGGCTTGGGGAGCAGGTAAAGTGGATAGCCCATCTCCTCCTTGTTCCTCTTACGCTCTGTAAGAGGCAAGATGGAGCAATGGGTCTGGGGTCTTCTGACAGCTCCCCCATGGGCTGGACAGGTAGATCAGTTTTGGGACACTGTAGGAGGTATGAAAAGGGACCAGTTCTTTCAAAACTGCAACAGAGAGAAACAGGAGCCTTGAGGGCACCCCTTGCCCTCTGTCAGCCCTGATATGCCAGTGTGTGCATACCTTGTGCCTACCAAAACTGCAAGATAAGGCAGTCCTGCAAGGAGACGTGTTTGCTGAGTGAGTGACTCTGAGCTCTGTGCTGAAACTACACAATCCATGTTTAAGCAGCCGTTGGGCAGCTCTGCNTTGGGGTGCTGGTTTCTCACAAGTTTGGCCAGAGCTGTGGCAGTGCCTCCCAGTTCCAGCACTCCCCAGCAGCATGGTAATGTGACTTTCCGATGCTGCAAGATGGTTTGCCTTGTTGTCCCAAGGAGGTCAGAAAAGGGCTGTGATGGATGGACACACTGATGTGCAGGCAAAGGTTGTCCGAGCTACTCTGCCCAGTGTGTGCAGTGAGGAATTGGGCAATGAGTCAATACCCTGAGCGGATCAGTGGGTTTGGAAGCAGGCTGAAGCCTGCTGAGCTCTGTGGAAGAGGCATTTTCTGTCCCTATAACCTCAGCCTGGATGTATTACGTAGCACAGGTACATCATGGCTACACTGGCTTTACAAAAAGCTCTGTCTCTCTTGGCCATCTCTGCTGCAAGTTGCTTAAGACAGGCAATGGCTTTTACTAGTGTTTGTGTAACATCTTGCCTGTAGGAGTCTTGATCCCAGCTTGAAGCATTTACTCCCAGAGTGGGTGTTTTTCAAGCCCTATGAACCTTTGGGGCTCTCGGCTCTGTAGCCAGATACATGCTGAGTGGTAGAGAAAGGAGGAGGCTCCGCCAGGGTTCCAGCTGCCTGCAGACAGCCTCCGTGCTAGTTATGGGAGAGAGTTCTGCAGAGCTAGGCCAGAGAAAACAGGTTTGTCCCCTTGGCCTGGAATTGCAGGGATGCTTAAAGGAGAAGAGTTGCAGTGCTACAGTGAATGAGTATAGCTTGAAATGGGGGAAACGGAGGGGAGACAGACAGCTAGTGCTGCCCACAATGTTGGAATAAAATGAGGATCCCCTGGCTGCAGGAATAATGTGTCTTAAGCCCTTCCCTCAAAGCATGTAAAGGTGGATGTCTCCCTGTCTGTGACCTTTGTGTTTGCTGATGGGAAGTGTACGTGTGCAAGCTGCTCGGTGCCTATATGGAGCACATGTTTGTGTTGCTTGGTGGGAGGAAAGGGTAAAGAAAACCTTTGTCTGCCCCGAACCTCCCCATGGCCTGTATCCATTCCTGCCTGGCTGCTTGGTTAGACCTACTGTGCCTCCCTGTTGGGCTATGCAGGATGTGTTCTCGCCATATGGTTTTTGTTGCCATGAATGAGCGAGGCCAGAAATCTGATACGGGAAAGCAATATCACGGCTGATTTCCTGGGGCTGGTAAGGACAGGAATTGGAAAAATAACTTGGCGTGTTTCAGTGAGGTGGCGCTTGTAGCGTAGCGCTAGGCTGGAGAATGAAAAGCAGAAAGTGGAGGGTGATCAGCTGTGACAAGGACGCTGCAGCAGGTAGAGGTTTTTTTCTAATTTGTCTGTTTCCATACTATGAGATCCTGCAGTAAATTTGTGAGGAATATGGTCCGTTGCTGAGGCAAGGCTGGGTGAAATTCTCCCTGTTAAGCATCAAAGGTAGGCTCTGCTTCCCTGGCCAATGTTTCCATCATCACCACAACTTGCTTTCCAGCCTTGGAAAAAGAAGAAGCCCCAGGAAACTGGCCTGAGGCTTTGGATGGCTGGAAACGTCAGATCAAAGAGGAATTCATGAACGAGCTGGCAAAAACTAGAATGAAAGGGAGTCCACCCGACCCAGGGTGCTTGTCCTTAGGTCTCCAAATGGGGAAATGAGCATGCAGGGGGGGCTACATTGCTGCAAATAAGTTAAAGGTATGCAGGAGTGTTCTATGGCTGGGTTTGGCCAAGTCTGTATGTTATTAAATTACCTCCAGAGCAGGGTAGCCATGTCCGTGCTGCCTGCTGGGAGTGGTCTGGCCCACACTGTCTCCCAAATCTGGAATATCTGTAGAACAAAGCTATTTGGTGTGGGCTGAAACCACACGAAGGACCATCCTAACAGTCATGGTTCCACTTCCCAGCAATGTTCCCTGGTATGTTTATATTATTCCTAGGATATAGAAACTGTCTCCCATTCCTTTGATCCAGTGGGAAGCTGGTTTGTCCTCATGGGTCCATGTGAGGCGTAGGATTATGTTCCAGCTCTGGGACTTGCTGGACAAGGAAGAGACTGAACATATCTGAACAAAGGGTGCTTTGGGCATGAGATGGTGGTAGGGGGTTCCTGTGGCTGCTTGTCTCCCCTGCTGTGGTGCCATCCTTCCCTGCTGGGCTCATCATAGCACCAAGAGCCTGGTGTGGGGTGCTGCGGTGACCCAGCTGGCCTATGGTGAGGCTGGTGTGCTGGAGAACCTCATATATCTAACCAGGGCCTGTGATTGCTGAGCAGGTTAATGGGATTGTGCTGGACACCCTCAGCTGTGTCCAGATCAGCAGCTCGGCTTTAAACCAAATGCCTAGAAATCAGCCCAAGAAAAAAGGCTTTGCTGCTGAATCCGGGGTTTGCTGGGTCTGTCTATGCAGCAGGCACCCGCCACAGGCACCCTGGCAGCTCCATTTGCTGCTCAGCAGCACCCACAAGTACAATGTCTGGCAGAGCTTCCGCAATCGCCTTGTCTGTAAATACTTGTGTCCTTCCTTCGTCCATCAGCAGCCTGGTATTTGTGCAGGGAGAAGGTAACAGATGTTTGAAGAATTAATTTATTGTGCAGCCCGTTTGCGGGAGCTGTGGAGGAAGGCTTCTTGGTGGGACTGCGGTGTAGTAAAGCAGAGGAAGCACCGGCACTTCCTTCTGCTGTGTAATGCTGCCAAGGGGCATGGTCTTGGCAATGTTTATCTGGGGATTTATGGGTCACTGAGCTTATCTAGCAACTGCCTGCAAAACAAGAGGCGCTTTCGGCTTGAAGCACTGGTACTTGTAGGCTGCTATGAAGAACAGGGCTCTTGGTAAACTAAGGACGTGTCTAATCTCTCATCTATTAATGCTTTCCTGAGTCAAGTAGTTCCAGTGGTTACAGATTTACTGTTTCTTTTTCCTAAGACTCGCCAGGGGTCTGTGTTGGGCCGATTGCCCGGTGGCAGGACAGATGGGCAGGCATCCTCTGTGAGCACTCCTGCAGAGCCACGGCCCCTCTGGGATCTGCAACGGGCAGGTTTCTGCTGCTGTGTGGAGCAAAGGGAGGTGGTGGGGCTCTGATTTGAGGTTTCCTCTGGGGTCTCAGCAACCTTAAACTCCTTGGGGACCTCACTTGTCAGCCTGAATATCACTCTCCCCTCCATCATGTGTGTGGATTCATCAACACCGCTTTGGTTCTGCAGTATGAGGGATGTCACCCGTGTGATTTCAGTGGCTGTGCGATGGTCTAGACCAGGGATCTGTTCTGGCTTAGGACCCTCTTCCCTCCCGATGCACCCTCTACCACCTCCCAAAAAACCCAGACAAATCTTGTTCCACCATACCAAAAAATATCTCATGGATTTTAAACTGTGGTGGTCTCCTGATCCCACTCTGAGGTGTTAAAAAGGAGAAAGATAAGGAGATGAGCCAGGCACAGAGAAAGTAATTAGGGTAATTTCTTCATCTCTAAAATGCTGCAATCGCAGTAGAAGTTGTAACCTGCACCTTAAGGGCACATCTATGTTGCAGTCTTTGGACAAAGCTGATTTGAAACAGACTGGTGCTTGGGCTGCTACTGCTAATGCAGCAGCCCAGAGCACGTTGTCGGCCACAGAGCTCACAGCCAAGTGGGATGGCGGCTCCGGTGCTGACATTGCAGGGAGCACTCTGTTACCGCATCCCTCTGAAGTGAAGGGAAGTATCCCTGCTTATGTCCCTGGCTGTTAATGCACTGCTAGCTTCTGCCAGGCTCTGCTTGACAAGCTTTCGTCCCCAGCCTTTTTCCTGATGCTGTTCAGGAATATCCGCCCTCTACCCGCTCAAACAAAAGAAGCTTTCTGGAGAAACATTTGCCAAATGTTTCTCTTTGCAGCAATACAGGCTTAAGCGATGTTCCTGCTTCCCTGTTTATCCACAACATCAGTTTGTGGGGCCAGGAGTAAAACAGAGCAGGGAACTGACCCAGGATAAAAATAACCTGGTAAAAACGATGGCTTAGGTGCTGCTGCTGACACCTCTTGTGAAGCCATGGCTGTGGTCAGAGAAGTTAGGTGGACTTTCTGAAAACTGCTGTAGGTTATCGGGTGCAGTCATGTTCCAGTACCTAAAGGGGGCCTACAGGAAAGATGGGGAGGGACTTTTTTATCAAGGAGTGTAATGATAGGACAAGGGGTAATGGTTTTAAACTGGAAGAGGGGAGACTTAGATTAGATATCAGGAAGAAATTCTTTACTGTGAGGGTGGTGGGGCACTGGAACAAGTTGCCCGGGGAAGTTGTGGATGCCCCATCCCTGGAGGTGTTCAAGGCCAGGCTGGATGGGGCTTTGAGCAGCCTGGTCTAGTGGGAGGTGTCCCTGCCCATGGCAGGGGGGTTGGAACTAGATGGGCTTTAAGGTCCCTTCTAACCCAAACCATTCTATGATAAATATGCTGCTGCTTCTCCTGGCATGCCAGCTCTTGGAGGTAATAACAGCATATTTCAGAGCAAAAAAGCCCCAAACCCTCAATCACAGCCAGAATTGGCTAAAATAAGAGTGAATGATGCACCAGCCTGAGTCTGATGTCGTTCCACTTTTTGATTAACTTGTTGGGGAGGTGTTTGCCCTTGTTAGAGGGGTGTGGAGTCGGAAACTCTTTGTTTTGACCTAGTGAAAGGGAAGGGAGCAGCAGAAGAGGATTAGCCAGTGTTAGCCCCCGAAGAGGCAGGAGGCAGTTGCTGTTTTTACTGGTAAGTCCCTACCTCCTCCACTCGCATGTTTTCACGCTGTGTATTCCCACTTCCTCAGGAAGTGCTTGTTCTTTTGATTGTAATAGCAGTTTTATTAATGGCTTTGATGGGTTGAAAAGAGGGGTACTGGTTCTTCAGAAATGGGCTGTCACTCTTCTGGCTCAGTACAGGACAGCTGGCAGCTCTGTCCTGGCAAGTGTGGCCTCACCTCAGATGGCCACGCTCTGCCCACGTCTCCTGCCTGCCTCACGGTACCGGAAGGAAGACTTTTTTTATTTTTTCTTTGTTCTCCCTATTTCTCACCTTCCTTGTAGGTTCAACGTGGGGGGACCTGGGTGGAGAACTGGCCCTTCTCCATTGCCTGAATGTGGGGAAGGACAGACTGGCCTGTGTGCGAAAGGTCCGGTCTGCAGGCCCTGCTAAACGGAACAAGGCCAGTTTGTCTCCAGCCTGGTTGCCTCTTTTGTGGCTTGGTTTGTAGTCCAGTAAAGCTGAGCAAAGCTCCCTCAGACACAGCTGGGGCACGGCTGGAGGTCGCAGCATGTGGGAGGCTGCTCAGGGGGGTGGTATGTGTGGGCCTGCCCCAGGTTTGGCTCCCTCAACCGCCCCCGCACCAGGGCAATAACAACTGCTTGCAAGAAGGGCTGTAGCCTTCCTATGACTCAAGGAAATGGCAATTAGGGCCACCACAGCACTGTGCGGGGCTCAGAGGGACTCCTGCCTGCTGTAGCGTGGCACGGGTAAGCCACTTCTCTGCCTTGACCAGAGGTTGAGCCCCAGCCTCGCTTTATTTAGGATCAAAGGAAGCATGGAAGCCCCTGGATAGAGCTGGAAGTGCTATTGCTATTCTCTAGCAGGTTCTTCTCTTCCAGAGGAGATCCCAGAGTATACCGGAGGTGGCAACCTTTCCTCCTCTTGTTTTCCAGTAGGAAAAAAAATTATATTTTCCACCCATGCTGGGCAGCATCTCTTAGTACAATTGAGCTGAGTTAATCCATTGCCCCTCCCAAGACCATGTATATCTGCTGTCCAGTGCAGCCAAACCCACCAAGGGATGTCGCAGTTTGATGTGGAGAAGGACTGTGCCTGTTTGTTGCTTTTATTTTCCTTGTTTCTTTCTCAGCTTGGTTACTCTGCGCCCATCCTTGGAAAGTGGTGAGGACTGGGGAGGTATGAATCTCTTGGCTATTTGCAAGTAAACATTCATGGGAGATGTTATTTTACTCCCAAAGGGGAAAGTGCTGGGAAAGCCCCTTCCCTCAGCACACCACATGTTAGTGTCTCTGCATGTCTTCGGAGGAGGGAGCTGAGTTTTCCCAAGGAACACAAGGTAACTGGGTGCCTGAGCCTCTCTGATGGGGACAGAGTGTCTGTCTCCCTTTGGCCTGTTTCAGTAGCTCACCCATTCAGTCTACGATTTATTTGGAGAACCAGGCTTGTAGCATGGGTGGAAATTCACATCTGAGCTCTGTGGGCTTTGCGCGTGTCCAGCGACCCACTAGAAATGTGTTCCCTGCCTCGGTTACAGGTGAGGAGTAAACTGCTGTGCATTTTCTGCCACGGTAGGTGTTTGGCAAACAGGTGAACGTGTGCTTCTTGGCAAACGGCAAACATGGCTGGTGTTCGGGCTGAGATGTCCTCTGTTTCTTGGGATGTTGTGGCATCTTGTGACGAGCTGCTACCACCTGCTCCAGCCGTGGCTGCACCCAAGATCCCCACAGAAGCAGCTGCCACGCTGCTCCCCAGAAGCAAAAGCATTTCAGTTCTGGGCAAAGAAATCTTGTGTCAACAGCTGCCAGCTCTGCTCTCCTCCAAAGGCTACTAATTAATTCCTTACAACACAATCCGTCTGTTCTCGGCCTGTAAGCTGCTTGAGATAGGGGCTGTCTTTGCTATGCGTGCTTGAACAGTGCTGCAGAAAGGGGTCCTGGCTTCCTCCTCGATGACAAGGAGAACATTAAACTTCTGGTGAAGTGGCTGTGCGTCCTGGCACACCTGTACGCTGATGAAGCCGTCAAGGGAAACGGAATATTCTTGTCCTTTCGACCACGTGCAGAAACCATCACAACTGCAGAAGTGCATCTGCTTGATTCGGAAATGTTTTGCTGTCCCCTTGCACAGCTGCTGTCATAGCTTCTTGGGTACTGTTAAACCATGTAGGTCTTTTTTTCATGCTGTTTTGTATTTTTTTTAGTTTTTTTTTTTACTGTCACATTTTAAGTTTCTTAGGCTCTTCTGCTTTTCTGGAAGCATGTTGGAGGAGCCGAGGTTTGACTGTTCATCTGTGTGGTCCTCACATAACCAGATTTCGAGGCTCCGCTCTCCAGGATGAAGCGAGGGTAACGATGCTACTTGTCACATGGCGCATCCTGTGCTGCCTCCTGTCCTTTGCCACATTCATGCCCTGGGCTTTCAGGGCTGTGGTTTCAGGGCTCCTGGTAACCACATCAAAAAATATCCCAGCTCGTGACGCAAGGCACTAATGACCGATGTGAACTCATTTTTCTGGTTCCGATTTGTTAAATATTATTGGCAGGCTGAGCCAGAGAGCCTTGTCCCACATCAGGAGCTGCCTGTCTCTGTGCCCCGCTAACTGCGTGTTGGACCATGTACCGCCTGTTCTCCCCCACAAAGACAGCATAAACTCCATCGCCATGGCTAATTGGGTAGGAATTAGATGTTCTGCTGTTCTGAAAATGTATGCTGTCGAGTGGTCTGGTGCACAGATGCTGTATTACTGGTGGTGGATGTGTAGCCTGAGCACTCAGATGTTCCCCGGGTCTCGGCACAGCCTGCCAGGACGGGAGAGTGGGTCTAATCCTGTCTCGGGGAGGGCAGTGCTGCTCCTTCACTGTGTCTTCTCCACTGCTGGGAGTGCAGGTGCAGATGCTGACGTGGCTCAGCTGAGATGTGATATTTCCCTAAGTCCCCACAGTTTGTAGTATCTGAAATCAATTGTTTCTTTCACTGTAAAATTGTTACTATGGATTTTTACTTTGCAGCCTTCTAAACAGGTACATCTATCAGATTTTGATGTTTTCAGTGTTTTGTTATGTGGGATTTTCTTTTTATTAAGAGCAGGGCTTTTACCAAACAAGCTTCTCAATCACCATCTCGGTTAAAAAAATGTACATCTAAAGGTCAGCTTGCCTGAAGTCATCTTGGGGAATGTTTTAACTAAAGGATGGCATATAAAAAAACTCCCAGCATCTGTCACTGTAAAAATGCAACCAGCTTTTGTCACTGTTCCGGTGGTGGCAGAGAAGCTGTGATCTGCTTTGCTTTCATCGTTGGCTCTGCCTACATGGATAGTTTAACCTGCTTTCAAACACTAGGAAAAAAAACCAAACAAAAAAAAATGATTTAGGCCACCTTTTGTTTATACATAAAACTGGAGTCCTACAGCTTGTGCTCTGACCTTCCCTGTCCTCTCCAGCTTGATGATGAGCTGGCATGCCACATCGTCCCATGGGAACATGAGGAGGAGGAGAGGGCAAGGGCATCTCTTAGCTATGTTGTGATCATCAGAAAGTCAGTCCCTGCAGCCATACTTCTACCAGCAACCTCTTTGCCAGCCGTGTGGGCAGGCTTAATGCCTGGGTCATGTGGTGTGGATGCAAATTTAGTGCACTTGAAAACCGAGCTAAGCCGGAGGGCTGTGCAGTAAGCCTGTGGAGACCAACTGTTGTGGCAGCGGATAAATGAGTGGGAAGCAAAAAAAAAAAAAACAACCAACCAAAAAAACCCACCCCACTCTTTCCTTGTTTTGGAGAGAGAGAAGAATCTCTCTGGGTTTTCTGCGTAGGGCCCCGCCATGCGAGGAGCTGCGTGTTGGGCTGGGGTTTGTATTGCAGGATCAAGGTGGGAGTGACTGGCTCGCTATAGCCCTGAAAGGGTAGAAAAACCCCATGCCTTTGTTTCCTGGGGTACTTAATATGTGCCCTGGGCTTTCGGCCCAGCAGGCAATGTGATAGCGAGAAGCTCCGATGCCACCGGAGGAGCAGCCGAAGGTTGCTTGGATGTGGGAAGGGTTAAGCAGTCTGGACATGAGGAATGAGCTGTGGTGTTCCTTCTGTGATTCAAAGAGGGAAAAATGTGCCCTCCCTCTCCGATGCTTCCCTCTGTCCAAAAAAGGCTAAATGGGCTCAGTGAAAAACCAGCGGAGGCATTCCTCATATTCTCTGGAGTAACTGAATGTAAAAGCCCGGATTTAAAGGGGTAGCTTGCAGCAAATTAAATGCGACTGAAAGGAATTCACCTTCTGCAGGAAAGCTGTCTGTGGTTTCGGCAATGAAGGACAAGCTGGGCGCTAGCTAGAGAAAGAGGCGGCTGTGTAAGAGGTGGATATTAACAAACACAGACAATCCATTAGTCATCACAGATTATTAAACACAGGAGGCCAGTTTGTCGTCTTTATTTTATTAGGGATGGCTTACACGCACAGTAATAGCCACAGGACTCGGCTGGGTTTGCAGCAGCTCCCAAGCACACAGGTTAATTGTGCCGACCCTCATCCAAAACCCGTTCATGTCAATGGGAGCCTCTCCCCCAGCCTTCAACGCGCTTTGGAGCACAACCAAAGCCCTTTTAATATATCCTGTGATCCTTCTGCAGCCAAACAGACTGCGTTGTCTTCTCCAGGCCAGGATTGCAGGCACTTACTACACCACTTGCTAGTGGCACTCTGCCTGTTGTGAAATACATGTGAGGGTTGGTCTGCAAAAACACCTCCGTGCAGAGAAAAGCCACTTCTCCCCTATCACCTTCAACAACCCCCCCGAGACCCCTCTGCCACCCAGCAAGGAGTCACAGAGGTGATCTGAGGCCTGAATGATGGGGGGTGGGGGGGCAAGAAAATCTTTAAAAGAGAAAGGAAAATTAAGGAAGAAGGAGGAAGGGAGGCTGAAAATGATTGCCAATGTCAATGTGACATGGAAGGATAGGATCTCTGGCTGACAGGCCCTTCCTTCCCACCTCCAGCCAGCTGGAGATGAGAACAGCATGGGGTACATCTTCACGGCTGGTGAATTGCTGCCTCTCCCTCATGTCTGGACCAGAGCTGGAGAGAGGTCTACCCAGCTCTGCTCATTGCCCAAAAGGAGGATTTCAAAGAGGCTGGGCTATGAACAGGGTCATTCATGTCCTAGGGGATGAGCAGGAAGGTCTCCGTAGGTCAAGGATCCCAGTCAGGCTGCTCTGGGAAAGAGTAGGGTGAGGTCTGTCACATATCAGGCTTTGCTGTTGGATAGACATTGGACACGTGCTCCATCAGACTCCACACCCCTGTGGGGAATATAATGGCTTATTTTCAGATCCCATTTCTGCTTGAGGTGGAGTTTCCTACTCGCATGGGAGTGCCTGAGCATTCCTAGTGAGTATGATTGAGACTGTCTGAAAAGATTAGGGGAGAAAGTGGGGGAAGAAGGAAGACACTCGATATCAGGGTTGGAGGAGGTGCTATGGGGCATGAAGAAAGTTTCAGTCACTTTGGGTGAGAGTCTCTTATTCCCTTTGGGTAGAATGACTTTGTGGGTGAGTGGAATGCAGGAGACCAGATTTGTTCATCCCTGAGGCCAGGGCTGACTTTGCTTGGATATTTATGTCCAGGAGAGAGCTCCCAGCTGGGTATCCTGAAGAGAGATGGCCAGGCGGGGTGGTGGTGTCTCCCTCCTTAGCTGATAACCTCCTTTCTGGGGTAAGGATTAAGCTCTTCACCTTGGTGGCTTCTGCAAATGCCAAACCCGGGCAGCTCATTCTCCCTTGCAGTGCCTGGACAGAAATGTTGCAGTTTCTCAGCGTTGAGCCTATGTCTGTTGGTGGCTTTTACCCTGCAAAACATGGTTGCTTGCGCAGGAAGCCAAGCCCAGGGCTGCTAAGCTGCAGGTCCTTCTCCACTACCTGCTGGCAAGGTATAGACTTTAGGGGTGTGTGATGGAGCAAGGTCTCCTTGCTGAAGGGTCCTACTGGAGCATCTCACGAGGGTCTCAGTCCTTCGGTCACTTGATGTATGGCTTGCAGGTGCCTTGGGAGCAGACTGTATTCACCCAATGTGGGGAGTGCTCTCTGTCCTGGTGCCTGTGTGCTCACTAATTGGTCCTGACATCTTGACAAGGACTTCGTGTGAGGCTGTCAGGAGCAGTTACTGATGCTTGGCAGCGCTTCCATGCCGGAGTGGCCTGAAAGCTGCAGGTCAGGTCCTCGCAGGAGGCTCAGCTGGGTGAAGACTTGCAGGGCATCGGTGCCTGGCGGTTCCCTGAGCAATTTCCCATTTGACTTCTGTGTTTATTGTGCACCTGGAATTTAATATATATGCAAGCCCGTTTCTAAGGAGAGGTGTTAAAAGTTACTCCCCTGAGCAGCTGGAATTGGCTTGGCTTTTTATTACTGGGGAAAGGGAAGAATTGCCACCCAAATAAAGTACTTTTTAATGTAAATTTGATTACTAAGTACTCACCTGGAGCAAGCTTAAAGCAACTGAGAAACCACCCTCTCTCTCTCTCTCCCCTAGCAAGTGCCTGGCTCTAAGTAGCATAGACCACCCTACATCATCTCCTTGATCATTCCTATTAGGTGAAGCCTTGCCTGGAGGTGGGAATACCCGCATGGCTTTGCTGTGGAGCGCAGCCAGCCCCGACAGGGTTATGAAGTTAAACAGGAGTTCGTTTAAAGGGAGGGAAAGGATATGGTTCGCTTGGGCTTTTCCTTGCAAGGAAATGCCGTTCAAGAGGAGCCCTGGGAGAGACAGATGCCAGGACTCAGGGAGCAGAACATAGTGACTTCCAGAAGCTGTAGAGGGGGAAGGACTGCAGTGAGGTTAATTTGGACCTTGGGCAAATGAAGGGCTCAGGGATGATGGGAGGGTGTCAGGGGGTGATTCGGCTGGCTCTTCTGCTCTCGAGTGCCTGGGACACGTTGCAGTGCTGTTGCAGGAGTTTATTCAATGGCAAATCCTGGTTTGGTCCACCTGATACTATCCAGCTTGGATTTGCCAGATGTGTTTCAGGGGAGACCGTTCCCGGCTGGCTGAGATGGAGGGTCTAAGGGATCTTCAAGCAGGCTTGCTGGCACGCCTGCAGCTGGCGATCCCCAGCCAGGGCCAGCGTTCCCCAGAGTAAAGAGTGGAGCTGGGGGCTGGGGAGGGGTGGCTGAGCCAAGAGCCATGCCGGGAATCCTGTCGGCTTCGCAGCGCTTCCTCCCCATTGTGCCTCCCTGCTCAAGCGCATTGTGGGCTGCGTGGGCAGAGCATCCTACCGGGAGGAGGGAATCGCTGGCCCTTGGAAACTACAAGGGAAGCCTGGTTTAAAATAGCTTCATTGGTGAGACCCATTCCAGCCTGAATCCCTGCCAAATCAGCTAATTCAGTTAAGGGAAAAAAAAAAAAAAGAAAGAAAGAGGGAGGTAGGGGTGAAAGCCTGGCTCTCCAGACCTGAGGGTGGGCAGAGGCACAGGGCTGCCCTGTGGTCGCTGGTTGGGCGGTGGAGAAGCAGTGCCCCGTGCTGCCCTATGCAAGGCTGGCCAGATGCTCAGAGGAGCGAATGTCTCAGATGCCCCAATGTGCCCGAGGTACCCATCCCCTTTGCAGAGGGAATGTCCAGCCCTGGCAGGGGAAGGGAGACTCTTCTCACCCCTTGTCAGCAGTAGCTTCAGGACTCTGTCTTTTTGTTTTGGTTTTTTTTTTTTTTTTGTTTTTTTTTAAGGATTCTTCCCTTTTTAGCTTTGGAGCTTTTTGGTCAGCATGGCTGAAACATCCTGCGCTGGCCTACACTGGCACAAGAGGCCAAGTGGAAAGCCATTTCAAGCAGTGATGAAGTCTCCTCATCCCTTCAGAGCCTTCTGCTTGCCGGTCAAGACCGCAGGATTTCCTTGGAGAGCAAACGCCCGTTGTTCAGCTCAGCACATGTGTAAAAGCTGGAGCTGATCCGCCTGCTTTGACCAGGGAGGTCAACACTAAAAATCTGTGATGCTTGTAAGAAGAACAGGACCCATGGGTGAGTCCTGGTGGGATCACTGCATGATTAGCCAGTGTGTCAGACAAAAAACCATTTCTTTGATGGAGAACGCCCATGATGTCTACGGAAACAGAAAAGGGGTGAATTTGGCGTCAGCGCAGGGCGGAGGTGTGGGAAGCCTTCATTAGCCTGCACAGTGCTGATGCCAATTTGCAAATCGGTCCTTGGCGCTTGCCCTGGGTTTAGACTCTCAGAAGGACATCAGGGTGACGCTGGCTGAGGCTCTGCTGTCAGTATGCCTTGAATAACCTGGAAGAGAAAGGCAGAGTCAGGAAGACAGAAAATAGATGGAGAGGATGAATCTCCTGCCTGCATTGGGGCTTTTTTTTCTGTGCTGAAGTTATTTTACTCTCAACTTGCAGGCTTCTAAGCTGTTTGGCTTGTCTTCCCCCTCACCCCCTGGTTTTTCTTCTTCGATCTAAAAAGGCAATTAATTACCAAGCGAAACCAGCCAGTTGGGACGTATTTAGCAGTGTGACTCAGCCTTCGCAACAGCGAGTGCCCAGGGCATCCAGCTGTTGAACTTGCACAGCTGGGCGCAGGTGAGGTGCTCAAGGGCTTTATTTTTTTGGCTCCAAGTCTCCTATTTCCCTCAATTTTAAATTGGCTGCTGCTCTTTCCTGCTGGTGCTAAGTGGTCTTTTTTTAAGGGAGTATATACCTGGATCATGGGCATGGTAAAAGAGTTGGGAATGTTTCTCCAACCCACCTCATATCCCTGTCTCTGAGCAGGACCCTTTTCCCAGCTTTATCCTGTCTTTTATTTAATTTTTATGTTGCTATTACTTAAGAGACGGTAGACTGAAATCACGATATGTATCTCTCCTCCCTGTCCGTTAATGATACGGATCAGTGCATTTACCCTTAGGGAACGGGGCTGTACTTTTCAAGGGAGCTAAAGAGAACCAACACTTTGATCCCTTGGGCACCAGTGAAGCTCCTGACCTGTAAGCATGGCTTTACTGCCAGCTGGAGTGTCAAAAAAAGAGGGACTCAGGTTCATAAAAGTGCTTTAAAAACTTGAAAAAGTGCCGAGATGTACTTCTTACCATTTCCCCCCCCCCCCACCCCGTGACAGAAGGCTGTGTGTCTCTTGTATTTGTGCCGCTTCAGACAACAGCGGGGGATTTCTTTACCGAGTCTTTGAGGGAGAAGCCCCCACCGCAAGAGTTGTGAGCGTTGAAAGCTGGAAAATATCTTCCCCTCTCCCTCCCTTGTCTTGTAAAAGGAAGCAGGTAGAAACCCTTGCTTTTTCTTCATGTCAAAAAGGGATCCGTGGCAGAAGATAAAAGCCCGAGGAAGGCTGCACATGACCCCTTCCCCGTGGCTGCCCCTTTCCCTGGCAGACCCGGGTCTTTTCCACGATATTTCCTATTTGCGACCTTGGGGGGCAAAAAACAATACCTTGAGGCACAGGTTTTGGCTGTTGCAGGGGTTAGCGGGGCAGGTTTCCCCTCTCTCGGCCGCCAGCCCCGTCCCTTGGCCAGCGCTGGGCTGGCAGCCCGGGCCGGGGGATGACTCAGTGCCTGGCAGAGGCAGGGAGGGCCGGTGGCGGCCCCCAACCTGCAGCCGAACAGGCTCGGCTTTGTGCTGGCTGGCTTAAAAGGAGCTTTATGACTCCTCTCGGCACGGCGGGAGCCCCGGCTCCTGCACAGGCCCCTCTTTGTTGGGGGGTGTGGGGTGTGTGTGTATGTGATGTGGTCCTGGGGTGGAGGCAAAGCTGGGCAAGAGGTGGGGAGAAGCCGGCGGTGTCCCTCGAAGGGACTGAAACGGGGAGAGGGTGAGAGCTGGGACGGGGAAGCGAAGTCCCCGGAGTGCTTAATTCTCATCGTGTCCAAGAGGAGGTAGGTGCCCTAAGGGGGCCACCAAGGGTCTGGCTCAGCCCTGAGCTGATGGTGGTCCCCAAATGGCACTTCAGAGTCACCGGACGCATTGTTAGGCTCCGAAGATACCAAGTTTTTCAAGCTGGTGTGAGAGGTCCCAGAAACGATGGGGGAATACTTAGTAAACGTGCACCTTACCAGGAGTCTCCTAATTACATGTAAATATGCGAAATCTCGGGCTCTGCAAGGGTTTTGTTCATGCTTCCGCTGCTCAGTTTCGTGTTAAAAAAACCACCAAACCCTCTGCAGCTGCTTTCTCTCTCGGTTGCAGGGACAACTGTATGAACAATTGTTTTTACAGTTTGGCTCTCAAACAGAAATATCAATTTCTGATTTGCCTGAACTAAATGGTTTCTGGATTACGCTTTCTGAAGATGGTTTTTCACTCTTTTTCTCATCCATTTACTTCTATGGGTGAAGAGAGTGGGAGATGTTCTCCCGTCTCTCCTCCTAATGCCGCTGCCCGGGTGGCACGGCTCACGCCTTTGTGCAAGGTGCCTGGTTGGGAAGCCTAACAGTCAGAGTCCCCCTCACTGCCTCCCCCGTCGGCCGTGAGCATGTTAATCTCTCCCTCAGCCTCACCAGACGGACATCTGCTGCTGTTTTTCCAGACTGCGTCATGCCAGGGTGATAAAGCACGGAGGCTGCCTTTACAACTAAGCTGCTCCTTAAGACCACCGAAGACCTAAGCCCACCACGCCAGGGGTGCTACACAGGTAGCAAACGCTGAGACCCACCGTGCAGCCCATGTTACGCAGTGCCAGAGGGTCCCCAGGGGGGGAGTAACTTCCCTCCATTGTTGATGGACTCCTCTCCTTCCTCAAGGGCTGGATGGCATCATGCCAGGCTGATACCCGCCTGTTGATGGGGCTTATTGCAACGTGTGTGCTGGAGATGTGCCTTCTGTAGCTTTTGTCTAATTTTGCTTGAATTCCACTAAGTTCCACAACAACTCCCAGGCAAGGAGCTAAAATGCAAGAATTTTTAAATGATGTTTGGAACTGGCCTGCTCCCCTCGCTGCGTTACTCTGGTTTTAGTGCTCCATCACTTCTGCCTTGTCACCTCAGGAACTGCAGTGCATTTGCGTGGCAGAAAGCCTGTAGTGACACAAGATGAACTCAGCCTTAAACATGAGTAGAAACAGCTAAGATATTGGGTAATTTGCCTTCTAGGTATGTCACCGAGCCTGAAGACAGGGCTGCCAGATGCTATGGCAATACTTGTGTGATAATAGCTGTGCTTATAGCAGCCATGCTGATGTCTGCTGGCGCCGGGCTGGTGCCCAGGTGGGAGTGGGAAGCACCGGTGATCCGCAGGTTGAAATACTCTCCTTACAAATCCCCAGCTTGAGCCAGATTTCTCATCTTCTCTGTGCCCTGCAGCTGGGTGGAGCAGTGATGGTAGGATGGACCCGGGGATGGATCTGCAACAACGCTCTTAGCCAGCGGCTGCATGGCATCCCAGATCCCCAGCTTCAAGTGTGAGCTGCTCTGCCAGCCTCACAGGCACGCTTGGATGGGAGCTCACGACTGCGCTGATGGGCTGGCTGGGATGGTCATGTACGCCTCCAGCTCCCAGCCACGCAGGTGGTGTCCTGGTCTGTGAGTCCCCTCCTTAAAATCAAGTATTTCGCTCAGAGGAAGTATGAATAATAAAGATAATCCTGATATGACTTAAGAGAGAAAGCTGTATGCAGGACTCCTAGAGAAGGTAACAAACAGCTGTGTGAACAGTCATATCTCCCTGTCTTTCAGTTCCCACTGAAGTATCCCATCCAGGATAAGAGCAAGTTGTGGGTGTGTTAGGATGGTTAGGGCATCCAGCAGCAGAGGAGGATCAGGACAGTCAGACAATGCCAGCAGAGGTGGCTGCTCAGGTCTCAGTGCCGCAGCTTAATGACCCCGGTGGTGGCTCTGTACATGTACCAGCAGCTTTGGGGGCATTTTCAGGCCCCAAATCACAACACTTGACTCGCAGGGCCAGCTCTTGCACCAAGAGAAGTAGGCACAGAGCTTGTCATGCTGCGGGACTCGCAGCAGCGTGGGAGCTCGTGCCCATCCAGGAGGTGATGTGCAAGCACGCTTGCAGTCGCACGGCTGGACACAGCACCCGCACTGTTGCCCAGCTGCTGCGTTACCAAATTTCTGTGTCCTGAGCCTTGTCAGGAGAAAGGCTGCATAGGCAAAGCAGTGCTCAGGCGTGCAGGAACAAAACTATACGGGGCTCTCGCCTTCTTTAAGGCTCATCTGGGTAACCTTCCCTGGAGCTGCCTCAAGAGCATCAAGCTTGTTGAGCTTTGGTTGGATGGCCCAGTATATACAGCCTATAATGTACAGGGGAAATCCCGGGACGTCCTGATGTTTCTGGACCGGATGGGATCTGTAACCAAAAGATTTTCCCCAAGCCCAGGTGGGAGGCACCAGGCCCAGAGTGCTTGAGGCCAGCAGGATGGGACCACATCCATTTGCAGGCCTGGAAATCCTGGTGCTGGGCCACCCCTAGGTAATTTTTTTAAGAGAAATAACTATTACAGGTGGGCTTCTGCCCAGAAACCCATGCAGCTGTAGCCCTGGGAGGAACCGGAGTACCTGAAACTGCTGCAGAGGAGCAGGGGGCTGTTTTTTAAATGGCCCCTCCATAGGGGATTATAAGCTAAGACTGAAACTGAAAAAAGATACAAGATAATACTCCTCTTTAAAACGTGAAATAGCTCACTAGCAGACATATGGGGATGCTAAAGCCAGGCCGACAGGTAAATTAACAGAACTACTAGCCACTTTTTTAGTTCTTGAAAGTGGCAGGGTGTATTTTTAGCACCAGGATTTTAGGTGTTTTAGGTCCGAAACCACCTCAAAGGCTGAAAGTCAAGCCTGCTTCGCCGAGCCCTGCTTGGGCGGCCAGGCATTAAAAAAGAAAAAGCCGTATACCTGCAGAATTCAAACAAAGCCTGTTGCAAACCTTGTTCGCTGGGAAGATGAGGCAAGGCTGGGGAAAAAATGGTTAATGGGACATTTTGCTGCTCTTGCGCCTCTGTGTTGAAGAAGGTTTGAGGGGATTTAGTGAGAATAAATGCCCAGCTCCTGCAGCAAGGGGGATTACAGCTCACCAGGGCAAATACTGTCCTGTGGCTCTCGATTTAGGTGGTGCACAGAGTCTGGGTGATGAGAGCTGAGCTCTTGAGAAAGGAGGAGAGTTTTAATCTGGCACTGTGAAACGGTTTGCCTTTGTGAAGTTATTTGGGGGAAATAACTGACTTTTGGATAAGAGAGAGATTTGTGAGCAGGTCTGTCTTACAGGTTCCTCTTTCTGAGGAGTGGCGTTGGGGCTCATCACTGTCTGTGGCACAGATCTCGGTTAAATTAATCCTGTAAAAATGCTGCAATATCCTCTTAATTCCTTTTAAATCGGACTTTCTTTGGCATAGCAGCAGCAGAACTCCGAATCCGTGCTGGTTGGATGAGCTGTGCTGAGATGCTGGGTGGAAAGCTGGAAGGGCTGGTGGGTCTCATGCTCTCCTGCCATGCTGTGACGGGGAAGTAAATTTGACGGGAGAGCCTGTGGCATAGCCAGGCTTATTTTTCTATATGAAAATTTACTGGGGGGGAGGGAGGGAAGGAGAGAGGGAGGGAGGGAGGGAAGCAACCTTAAAAATTCTTCTTTCTCCCAGCTTTCCACAAAACTCCTGGCAGATCAAGCCAGTCAGTTGAGGCATATGGATTTGGTCCACCCAGGTTTGCTGAGTCAGGAGACAAGACATAAGCTCCATCCCACCAAGTCTCACGTTTCAGTAAAATGTTTTCTTCTTCTTCATGTCATGAAGGACGTTTCCCTCAAGTGAGAGCACTGTGCCATGCGATTTGCAGGCCTCCTGCGACAAAATTTAGAGTGGAGGAAAATCCCCTCCTTTTCATGCGTGCTGATGGAGCGAAAGGTCTACACCCAAAGTGGTGATATTCCTGCATCTGGATCTGAGGTTGCTGGTTTTTCTTGGAGCTGGACTGGAAGAAATCCTGCAGAACTTGGAAGGAGACAAGGAGGGCAGAAGCAAAGAGAAGGTGGAGAGAGACAGAGAGCTGGGTACCAGGAGAGGCCATTTGAGATATTGAACAGGCTATCGAGCACGTCAAAATCATGTTTCCTGGCATCCTGTACAAACCTCCCATGATTTTACAGAGACAATATCCACCGTTTATCAGCAACAGCAGTTTAAGTACAACCCTGAGACTGCTCTGGTCCCTCGTGCTCCTCTCATGCATCCTGAGGACAAGTCACACATGCATCAGCAGAGAAGGTCCATCAAAGCAGGGCTGTCGTCCCATGGGCAGCCTCATGTCCTGCTGCCAGATGGATGAGGGATTTTACCCAAAGGCTCAGTCCCGAGTCTCTCACTCAGCTGGTCCCCTGCTCTGCTGTGAGAGCACTAGTCAGAAGATGCCTTTGCCCCTCAACACCCTTCAGATGCTTTAAGGAGCTGGGCTGAGCCCCGTTAGGCTCGGAAGGAGGGTTGGAAGGAACGTGGCCAGGCAGGTTTGTAGTGGCCATCCCAAGAGTGGGTGAGATGCAGGTCAGACAATCCCAGGAGTAGGTCAGCTGGGGAGGAAAGGTCACCTAGAGAAGCCCAGCAGGAACGTGGCTCCTCTGCTTACAGGAAAGAGAGATGACAGCGGTATCTGAGGCAAACACTTTGTCTCCAGCTAATTTATGTCGCTGACTCCTGCTCGCTGAGCCCAGACAGGCCTTTCAGGGAAAGTCTAAACATTAACAAAGCAAGCGGTGTGCACACAGCGGGGCAGCTCAAACACAGCGTGGGTGGTATGCTGAAGGGCATTCACACACAGGCACGGTGGAGGGGGGTCCTCCCCGACACTGGGGGTGCAGTGTTCAAGGCTGCCTTGTATCGACTCATCAAATATTTGTTTGCATCTGTGACCTTCAGACTTTCCCATCATGGGGGTGATTTCGACTGCTGCTGTGCTGGCAGACACTTGAAATTTCAGCATGGGCATGTGAGCAGGACAGGACGCATGAGCTCCTTGCGGGTGATGTTCTTCTCAGAGGGTTTAATTCCAGCCATATGCGGTGACAGGCCCTGGTAAAACGCACCCCTGCCCCAGGGGCAAGGCTCTCACCAGCATTCTTTTTTCCAGAAAGTTTTTCCTGAGCAAGGGTGGTGCTAGGGGAACCTTCGCACCTATGTGATCCGGTCTCGGCCATCCCTGTTGCCAGCTGGTGGAAATCACTGCTGCTCTTCACCTCAGTGGGGAGCAGTGATTTAACCCTGCTGGGGACCCCCTCTTTCTCCAGGCAAGCAGAGGGCAGGCTGTCCTTACTGATGCAACCTGGTAGCCAAAGTCCTCTTTGGCAGTTCAGTGCAACAAAAGCACAAACTCTCTCATGATGTTTTATGGGCAGGTGAACACCTATACTCCCTTCGGGTGTCTTGCTTGCCCCTGAGGGAGAATTTGGGGTAAGTGGGACAGAGCCGTTACCGTAAAGGTCCTGTCATTGACACCTAGGAAAAAGGCATCCTTTCTCCTGAAAGGTGTCTTCTCACCATACAGATTTTTATGCTTTTAGAATCGAGCTCCAGACTTTCACACCCTGGGGATACGGCCCCACTACGCACAGGTAGCGGTGAGGTACAGGACAGGCTTTTCTCAACAGTGGTTTCTCTTTGGAGTTGACTGATTCTCAGTGTGAGTGTGCCTGCTTCCTTTTGTGTTTACCAAGTGTAACCTGCAATTCTTACTAATTATGGCAATATTCCCTGCTGCTTATAGATATTTGGGCAGAACCATTCCTGTGCTTTTCACTAGCTAAATGCTGCATTGCTAACCAGACTATTTCCTGTTAATATTTTTTTTTCTGTGTTTCTGAGGAAGCTTCCCCTTATCCTAGACCTCTTCCTAGCTCAGGACTTCTTTCCCCAGCCTGGCTTGCTTTTGCCCCTGGGCAGGGTGCTCCGGCCCTCTGGCAGGGTGGCCTTGCTGATTGCCTGCTTGCTTGCAGGCTTATTTGAACTTGGTCACATCTTTCTTGGCCACTCTGGGCTTGCCTGTTCCTTTGTAGTACAGAAGGGGAACGAGCTCAGCAGCCGGTGATGGCTGCGGCCACGGGCAGTGACACAGTTCTTGTTTCAGCTCCTGTTTCCTCTTTCCAGAAAGGCAAACTGCTATAACTGGGCTGTCAGGGACTATGGGCAGAGGCCAGGATTTGGGCTGGCTGTGTGATTATATGAAGGCTCTTGCTCTGTGTGACAGTTCCTCATGGGAATACCAGTAACAAGGCTACAAATCTCTGGTAGTCAGACTTCTGGCAGTGTTGACCAGAATTCAGTTGGTTTTGTGCTCTGCTGTTGAGGTGCTGCTTTCATATAAATACCCTTCCCAGCCCTGGAGGGTGTATCTTTCCCCTAGGCCTTATGTTTAATGTAGCAACCAGGCAGAGAAATGGGCAGCGATGCGCTGCAGTGTTTTCTGGTATACCCACATGAACAAGCATCTGTGCTGGGCACAGGCTGGACATGAATCTGGAGAACCTGCGACAGGACTTTTGTTTTGGGCAATGGCTTAAATGACACAATTTGACACAGCAATGTACAGGCCACAGACAAGTATTTCTCTGTAGTTGAAAATGCAGCTCTTCTCCCTTTCTTACTCCCCATCTTAAGCTGCAGGCTGCGGCTTGACATCAGTCTGCCCTTCCTGAGCAGGGAGGAGAAAAATGGCTCTTCCTAAGGGAAGCTGCTGCCAGCAATTGGAGGCAGCTCCCTGGCTAGCGCAAGAATCCTGCCAAAAGATTTACAAAACTATTTTTGAGACAAACTTTTCATGCCTTTCAGGAGTTACGTGGTAGGTGTCATCTTCTCCCCATCTTTCCAGGTGGCTGAATTCCTCTGGATGACTACATCTTCCATAAGGTGCTTTGCTTTTATGTCCGGAGAAGGTGCAACACTACCATGAAGTCGCTCATAGGACCTCATCCTGGGAGATGAGGTCTCTCTGTGGAAAATAGGGATAAGTGAGCATCAGACCACATATCCTCTAAGTCACTGTTACAGTATATTTTGAATCCACCTGCTTTTGGAGCACTAGCCAAAACGGGTTTGGGGAATTTCCTTTTCCCATCAAAACCTACTTGAAACTCTCTACAAAGTAACAACTTCCATGAAAACATATGCAAAAAGTGAGTTGGATGTAAAAATCACCTTTTCTAGTCTTGCTGGCGGATTTGGGTGGTTCCTGTGGGTTACAGACTGTACCCCATTAGGTGTCACTCATGGCAACCTCTATCTGATAAAGGTCAATGTGAACTTGGCATCCTCCAGACCACACTGGGCTGAGGGATCAGCTATCTCCGGCCACGACCCTCCATGTTTCACAGGAGTGCCTCTGAAAGACAGGAGGAGGAAGGCAGGCAGGGAAACAACTATCTCCAAAAGTGACTCCAGAAATCTCGGCTCTGCCAGTGACCGCCATGAAAGATTGGGCATTTGGGAGACCCCTGTCCGGCCATCTGATGCACGGTCACTGCGAGGAGGCCAGACTGCACCAACTTCTGAAGACTGGTGCAGCTGCTAAAGCAACATCAGTTCTGCATCTTCTTGCTTTGTGGTGGTCCACCATAGGGGGACAGTGTGGTGGCATGAACCAAGCAGGTCAAATGGAAATCTTCCCTAGTTCTCGGTCAGTCTCCATTGGGAAGCCCAGGGTTGGTTTCGAGGCCAGGAAAAAGGAGCCCAAGAGTGAATTCACGCTCAAATGCCTGTAGAGACCCGAGCCCCAGCTTGGAGTGAGGATGCCCCTCAGGGCCACTGCCTAGATGGGGACAGCTGAGTCCCTTTACCCTGTGGGATGTGGAGGTCTGGGGAAGTAACATAGTCTTCCCCCTCTGCTTCCCTTCCTCCAGCAGCCTGGAAACCTTTGTGTTTCAAAAGAGGCAGCCTTGGGCCATTGTTCCCCAGACGCACTGGGAGGGGCTGCAGACCTGTGTCCGCAGTCACCAAGCTCACCCGAATTTCTTCCAGATGTGGCCATGCTGCTACAGGAGCATTGTGCGTCCCATGCGGAGATGATGTAGTGGGTTTCAGCCTGTTGGCATGTCGCACTGCAGGCTGCGGCGGTCCCCAGTGTGCTTTGGAGCCACCTGGCCAGCAGCCTGACTCTGGTGGGCTCTGCCTTCCAGGGTGTGATGTACTGGGACAGGAGAAATGCCTGGTCCCGGGATGTTCCACAGCAGGATTAGCATCATGGTTTTCACACAGCTGGCACTAACAGTGGGTCTGTCCTTCTGCAGCCCGAGGCGGTTGGGATGCAGCTTCCCAGGGAAGCTGGGTGTGCTGGTTTGGGCCCAGGGAACCTCTCTGTGCCACTACGTTCACTCAGAGGCACTTCTCCGTTTCCCTGCATGTCCCTTCCATCGCTATGTCTGTTTTGACTTCCATCTTGGTCGCCGTCTCTGCTATGTGTGCTCACTGGGTCCAGCAGAACGGGTTATCAGTGCTGGTTCTGGTTGCAATGTGCTGATTCAAATGCCATGCTCTTTTATTCAAGTGGCTAAAAATCCCTAAGAGATAATGTCTTAACTTACTTGTCTGTACTTGCATCCCTTTGAAGGCAGAGCTGTGCAGAAACATCACTGGTGGGGGGTTACACTCACTTTGGTGTACTCTGTGTGGCCTTTGACCTTTTTTTTATTTTAAAGTCTGAACAACATCTGCGTGATTGATGTTTAACCTGTGCTTTTAGAGATGTCCATGTCAATGTGCTGATGACTCAGAGCTGCTGGGAGGCGGCATTTGTGAGGAGCAGGGCCACTCACCATCTTGGTGATCCACCATCAGCACTTGCTTCATCTTCCCGTTCTCCATCATGTAGGATGTTGCTTTCTGTCTCTTGCCCCCCAAAACCACTGGCAGTGCTGTCGGTGTAATGCAGATTGGCCGCAGAGGTAGCAGTTGGATGAATATGTCTCTGCGACATCCCAAAATGTTGTACCTTTATGGCTGTGTTGCCATTCCCCTCAGGTCTCCTGCCTGGAGGAATACCTTTGTGGTACCTTTGTGGTACGTGCTGAGCGGTGTGGCCGGGCTGGGGCAGGAATGCTCCTCCAGCATGGTGGGGTCCCTGCTGATCCCAAGCCGTGCGCTGTTGTCTCCTGCCACATCTGCAGGTCAATGCTGTGCTCATTTGGTTCCAAAGCCGTTTTCATGCAGGATGTACCATGTGAGGCTTCACTTTCAGGACTAATATCAGAGTTTCTGGTAGTGTGTCAGCTTGTGAGCTGAAAGCTGAGATAAAAATGAACTTGGTGGTGTTTAGAGAGATATTTGGGTAAGTACTTCTAGCTGCAAAGAAGGACTATGTGCAAGTCTGACCCCACACAGATGGGGATGCAGGCACGCGCTGATGGCAGGGAGGGGTGAAGCGTTTTCCCCTCTGGAAAGCTGGGAAAGGCTGTAAGTTCAGCCTTTCAAAATACCGCCCTGCCAGCAAAAAGTCTCCACGTGTAGGAAAGGCAAATATTTGGAGCACCAGGGAGCAGGCAGGACTGGCGTTTTATTGCCAGCTCTTCTTGGCTAGTCAGCAAGGAGGAGAGGATCTTTCCCTCAGACCTACTTTACATCTCCCTCTCTCTCTCTTCTATTTTTTTTCCCAATAGGAAATTGTGAGTGCATGAGTTAAGCAGAGCCCTGGGGAACAGGAATCTCTGGAGCAGCCTGTGGCTGGCGGTCGGGTACAAAGCTGGAGGCCATGGCAGGACAGGCACGTACTCACCACGCACTTGGCATCACCAAATCCCTTCCCCTCCCCTCAACCCAGACCGTCTCTCCCCAGCTCCCGTCGCTGCAAGTGGGTTGGGAGCAATGCCACTGCAGTCCCATGACCTGGGACAGGTCCTGCCTCCAAAAGTAATCCCTGCTCTTTCCCTCTTCCAAGCATTGACTATTTTTTTTAAGCTGGATCCATTCCCAGTCAGGGACTGGGTGAGCAGTGACGGGTGGCCGGGGATGTGCTGCCTATGGCTGCAGGAAACCAGGCAGCGTGGGATGGCTCAGTAAATTCACTACCAAAAGCACTGCCGGAGTCAGGCAGGGAGAGGCAAGTTGTGGCTGGAAAAGGTGGATGAGATTTGGGCCCCATGTGTCATTGCACTCTCTCCTGCATCCCGAGGCCACCCTGGTTACAGCCGTTGCACTCTGGCTGTCACGGTGGAGGCAGCAGGAGCCAGCCCAAGCTGTCCGTGCGGGAAGGAGGTGGTGTCTTTCACCCCTAGCACGAGCCTCTAAAATCTCTTGGGAAAATCATCACCAAAAATACTGACTGATGCTGCCCAAGCAACAGAGGCTCCCGGACCTGGCACGGCTGCTGTTGGGTACCCTGATGTCTGTGGGAGCCAGACGAGCCTGCAGCATCAGAGGGACAGGCCTGTGTTAATACACCCCAATGAGACACTGCCCTGCGTCGAACCCGAGAGCGTGTGCTGGTTAACACATGTCAGCATGGAGACCTTCCAGGCTGGCCAGGAAAGCCCCAGGAGATGTTGAGATCATGTGGTCTGCGCTGGAAAAATAAATGAGCTTACCTTCCTGTGGCGATTCAGTCTCCAGCGCGCTCCTACACTGCTCTTCTCCCATGCAGCTTCCGCCCAGGATGATCACACTGAGACGTATCTTGTGCTATTTACTCAACTCTCTCCCGACATCGCTGGAAGGAGCAGGGGTGTGATGGAAGCCTGTTCTCGGTCTGAAGATCAGCAGCTTCAGCCATAACAACTCAGCTGCCGGAGGAAGCAAACCTCCCTGGCCGGGGCTGGAGGGGACGCGGCCTCTGCTGCTTCCCAGGTTACTAACAGCAGATTCCAGCTGCTGTGGGACAGGTCCTTGGTTCAGATCAGCTTCCCAAGGAGCGAAATGTGAAGGTCCATGCATCTGGACAGCAGAAGGCACGATGGGACCTCTCCCTTGTTACATGTCTGGTTGCAGAGCAGCTAATCCAATATTATTAATGACAATCAGAACAGACATGACGTAGTTTAAACCACTAGGCTCCTGTAAAAGGATTACTCTTAGGTGTTGAGCCACCCAAGGATGGGGGAAAAGCATTATTTTGTATATAGGAGAAACCTCCTGACACTTCAACATGCTGTGGGAAAGAAGAAATTACTATAGAGACACATGGGTCTGTTCAGCCTGGAGAAGACTGAGAGGGGATCTCATCAATGCTTATAAATATCTAAAGGGCAGATGTCAAGAAGATGGGGTCAAACTCTTCTCAGTGGTGCCCAGCGCCAGGACAAGGGGCAATGGGCACAAACTGGAACACGGGAAATTCCATCTCAACATGAGAAAAACTGTAAGGGTGGCAGAGCACTGGAACAGGCTGCCCAGAGAGGTGGTGGAGTCTCCTTCTCTGGAGATATTCAGAACCTGCCTGGATGCGTTCCTGTCCAACCTGCTCCGGGTGAACCTGCTTTGGCAGGGGGTTGGACTAGATGATCTCCAGAGGTCCCCTCCAACCCTATGATTCTGTGATAAGAAAATAGAACAAACCAGGTCTTCCTCTGGTGATCTGGTGGATAAGCAGAAGCAGGTCAGCTTACAGAGAGTGAGAGATGTAGCTGCAGATGGTCAGGCCCAAGGCCTTTCCACAGCTACTGGTGTGGCTCCCTGAAACGCTACAAGGAGCTTTTTCCTCAAGCAGGAATGTGCTCAGAAAGCCAGCCTTGGAAACTGCACGGTATTGTTCCTTCCCTCTCCTGTTAGACTTGCCATCCGGCCCTCACTGGAAGGGGAGACATGTAGAGGCTTTGCAGGAAAACCTTACTCTGTGTGTGGATGCTTTAGCTGGTTGCCAAACTTTTCCTGGGAATGCAGGGTCTGATTTGATGAAGGATGGGATTTCTGACCAGAGAGAGCTGACAGAGTGGTGATTACAGCTCTTGCTTATAAATGCAAGAGCTCAAAAGCCTGGCCTGATGGAGCCAGGCTTGAGACTTGAATCCTGGCCACTCACTTCCCAAGGTATGGGTTGCTTTGGTGAGGGGATGGCTTCTTTTGCTTTTCTTTTTAAATGCTTTTGAGACTGTAGGTGACAGCATTCCCTTCTCTGCAGGACATTTGCACTCACTGGAATCATGTGCTGCAGAGTACTGAAGCTTTCATTCAATGAGAAGCATGCTGCACAGGTCCCCATCTTCACACAGATGGAGCCCAAGACTCTTCCATGCCGATACAGGGAGAGTCAAAGCTGAAAACCTGTAAATCTAAGCTGCATTTAGTGCTGGTTACAATAGCAAATATGAGCCTGAAGAGCTGGAGGAGATACCATGCTCAGCTCTTCTGGGAAGCAGTTGTAGCAACCTTCTTCAGGGGAAAAGGGGATGGGGTCCTTTGGTCTTGGCCTCCAGAGAAGTTAAGTTCTGGCATGCACCTGATCTGTGCCACCGCTGAGACAGGAGACTCACAGCAGCCTTTCTGATACCGTCTGCATCAATGGAGGGCTGTCTTTGACTAAGGAATACTGAACCAAGCCTGGGAGTGACTGCTCTGACCAGGTATTCATCTGTCCTCTATTTCTTCTGGGCCATTTTCTTTAGTTCTAGGTGGGTGTCTTGCATTTCTCTGCCTGGTCCTGTCTGCATCGATGTATCTGGGACTTAATTTGCCTCTATCAAACATCAGGAGAAGTCGCTTTGCTTTGGCCAGAGTATTAGGCTAGCTCTGTGCCTTGACCAGCGTTCCTCTAATCCTTGGACAAAAACCCCAAGGGAGAATTTGGGAAATGAATCCTTTCAGCCCTTCCTCTAGCAAAAGCTGGGCATCTTTAACTCTGGGAATGGTCAGGATGGGAGATGCCCCTGTAACACTGATGGCCCTTGGACATGCGTATCCCGACCCTCCCTGGCAGAGTCACAAACTCCACTTGTGAATGGAGAAGTCAGTAAGAAGATCAGCATTGACGAATGCCAGATCATACTGCGCCTCAGTAAAGGAAGAAGAAAGAAACCACCCCAGAGGCGCTTAGCTCAAATGAGAAGAAAGTCAGCACTGTGCCCTTCAGGCTTACCCTTGGAGGAGGTTTGGTGCTGGGAGGTGCTGGGGTGAAGGATGGCACAGAGGAGTTTCACGTAACCACCATCTTCTGCAAAGCAGACCTGGCCAGACTAAGGAAGATCTGATCTGCTGCCTTTGATTTGGTGAGAAGTAAACTGTAGTGGGGAAAGATACTGGGGAAAGAGGCATGTGCGTTTGCAGCAGGGAATGTCCCCTTGAAACAGCTGTAACCCACATCCTTTCCACATTAAACAGTCAAGAGTGGCTGCCCTCAGCCAGGGCAGTGCATCTGCTGGGGCTTTCCCTGCCAAGTGATAGTTTCCAGGATGGGCAAATGCAGGCAAGCAGGAAGAGACTGGCTCTGCTGTGAGGTGCAAGCGTGTGCATCTGACCCGCTGTGTGGTTTTCCTGTGTGCCACCTGGGGAGGACTGTAATGAAGGGATGTTCCTCTAGAGTCAAGGGCTGAGTCTGCATCATCAGCACAACTCAGCCTAGACCTTCATGCTGTCACACAAAGACCTGGCCTAAGACCAGACCCTTCCAGGAGGCAGAGAACAGGACTTGATCCATCCCTTGTCAGATGTCCACAGAGGTCATGCCACAGCAGTGGGGTGCATCGTACTACCGACAGTAATCCTGAACAGCGCTGATTTTTGGTGTTGGCTCTGGGGCCACGCTGTTGCCAGCATGGTGGGTGGGAAGCACGTGGGTCACAACCCACTGCCTGCCTCATTCACCAAGGACGTGACCTCTGGAGAGCGGATGGTAGGCACGGAAAACCTGAAACATCTCTGCCCTGAAGCAATCTGTGTCATCCGGCCTTAACTTTTTCCCTTGCCCACAGGCAGATGCAGGCCACAGGTCTCGTGGGTGGCAAGGCTGCGCAACCCCAGACTGGGTGCCCTTTCAGCCGAGCTGCCTCCCAGTTGCTTCCAGCAAATAATCCGCGAAACCCCTCCAGGCTCAGTTCCCTTGCAACAAGGACCCATCCCAAGTGGTTGCGCCAGTCCCATGGTCTATGGTTCTGTGCCTTGTGATGGCTTCTCTGGTGTCTAATGATGGTTCAGCTTGTGCTCCAGCCTCTCCGCTGGGGAGGGAGGGCTTCGTAGGAGCTCTTCTCCAGCTCTCTCCTGTCCTCAGAAAATTCATGGGAACTTACTATCTTTAGAAGCTCTCACCCTTTATGAAATCTGTTTGGAAGGACTCAGTGGGTTAAAATGTTAAAAGAGGGGAGAATGATGAGCGTATGCAACTCGTGCTTGTTTTATGGCCTTAAGAAACCATACTGAAACCGTGCTAAAAAAAAGGGAGTCGGTTCCAGGAAAAGTTTTCCAAAGTCTCAACTTGATTTCCTTTCCAGCATCATGAAAGCCGCTCTTTGATAAATATTGTAATTAAAAAAACCCCAGCAGTCTTATTTTTTTCTCCATTTTAATGGTATAAATTCAGGGGGGGAAGGGAGTGCTTAGAAACAAAATCTCTGTATTTTCTCGTATAAACATATCGTTCTGAGGAAGACACTTTCCTCTTTGACAAGGGTCTTTCTGTTGGAAAACAGTTGCTTGGCTTTGCCCTGACAGCCCAGGGACAGTGAAACTTGTCAGCATGAGCGAGAAACTGAGTGGCCCGGCTGGAGTGGGATAACGCTCCTATTAACAGGGCAATTGTCCCTCTAACTCCATGGTGGCAGTGCCAAGCGACCCCCCAGCTCCCCGTGATCCCCTCCCAGGCTCTAACACAGCTGCTGGCTTGCGGCACATTTCTTTTCCTAGATGTCACCCTGGGTTTTTTTTTCCCCCGTCTCTCTGGATTTCTAGGAAGCTTGAACTCATTTCTGCCTGCGGTATTGCTGATGTGGATGGGCTGGGCTGCATTTTTAGGATCTGATTCAAAGCCCACTGAAGGCAGGAGTGATTTGCCGGTTGAGTCAGTGGTCTCTGGAGCAGGCACTGTGTAACTGCTGTTTTTTTATATCCAGACGATCACCGTTAAAGGGAGCGAAGGAAAAAAAAAACAAAAAAACCCACAGCCAAAACAAGGATCCTGCTTAAACCAGGGTATTGCACCAGACCCCCCAAAGCGGTGAGAGATACCGAATTGCTCACTCCTAGGAAAAATTGAGGCTGTCCTCTTTAAAAGAGAGATTTTACTTTCTCTCTCTTTGGATTTTGCGTTTTAAAGAAATGAAGGGCTTTGTGAAGAGAAGGGAGGAAAAAGAAAAACCCAATGACCTTATGGTGAGCATCTCAGGAATCTGCAATACATCCAGCTGATGGTGAACCTCTGTAAGGTCTGGCCATGACAGCATTGCCTGAGCCCATGGAAGGAGAGCATGGCACAACCCATACTGTCTGTACCAGTGAGCAGGAGCTGAGATTGTACCTCCAAGACAGGGCAGGGGGTTACAGAAATTGCTGTGTTTATCAACTGGGAGCATTCTGGGAGGAGGAGGGGGTTGTAAGTTATTCCTACTTTGTCAGATAATTTCAATTTTGCTAGAGGCAGTTGCTCCAACGGAGGTGTTTCTGCACCATGCACAGTGCATGCAGGCTGGTGTGTGCCACCCAGAGACCAGGTTCAGCGGAGAAAATTGCTGGCAATGTAGGGTTGGATCAGCGAAACTGTCAAAAGGAGAGTTTCCACTGACAGACCCAAATTCCTGCTTTGCAGGTTGATTAGAGGAGGTGGTTGAGCCCTCAGCTGAACCTCATTTGCCACGCGTCGGTGGAAAATCCGACAATAAGATCCCCCCTAAAGATGAACAGCTCGTGTTTGGAGGAGCTGATATCTGCCTGCTAGCAACAGGCGAGGTGAGATGAGAGATGCAGCATTTTGGGATGGGCTGAAGCTGGGGTGGGATGCAGCATTTTGGGGTGGGCTGAAGCTCTCTGCCCCTGACAGAGAGGGCCAGATCCAGCATGGTGAAGGGTGCAGCTCTGCAGACATGGATGGGGCACCGGGCTCCCACCGCAGCTCAGGATCTGACTCAACGGCCACGTTGTTGTCTTGGAGGGTGGATGACATGAAATGATTCACCATCATCAACCGCTGGCATTCGACGTGGTTGAGTCAGGGCTGGTGGGCTTAAAAGCTGGCAAATTGGTTAAATGTTTCTGGAAGAGGGGAGATGTTGGGTCTTCTCCTTTGCCTGCTGGATTGTGGACCTCTGGATGGTGGCCAGCTTGCATGCGATGCCCTTCCCAGCAAGCATGAGGCAAAGCCGGTTGGCAGAGCATGTAACCAGGGCTCAGCTGGGTTTATGAAGAGCTGACTTTTGCTGCCTCTCACAGATGCCTCTGGGCCCATCTTTGCTTTGTGGGAGGCTGGCGGCTTCCACTCCATGTGCAGGTTGATGGGTCTTCTTCAGCCTGGCAAGTGATTGGCTGCTCCTGTCCTGCGTCCTCTTCATGCCGTGGGATGCCGTTCCCCGCTGGGTATCCTGTGGATCCCACACCCTGGGCTCGAGCGCTATGAGGTGACGTGGAAATTCGCCACTTTTGGTGCTGCTCAGTTTTAGTTTGCTGCCTTTTGAAATCTTCAAATATCCTTGTAACTACAGGAGGCTCGAGGAGAAACGCCAAATGCTCAGTCTCGTGACAAAGCCACAGATACTAGAGAGCTGCCAGGAGAGCAGTAGCTGATAGTGAGTAAAAAAATGTATATATAGGTAACCCTTGGTAGAACCTCCCAGTGTGGGGGGCAAGCTGAGGAGCTGCCAGGGAAGGTGTGTGAGATTTGGGTGGCTATTTAATTGGGAAGAATTACAGAGTCATTGGGACTGGATCGCTTATTTGACTTTCCTTGGGCTTCATCCAAAGCCTGCTAAAAGCTAACACGATTTTCTTTTCCACTGACTTCCGTGGGCTTTGGATCGGGAACTTTGTGCCTACAGGGTTATCTCAATTTCCTGGAACTCGTTCACTGTTTGAATTTGCTAAGTATATTTACTGCCAGGCTGCTTTTTTCTTTAACTCCTGCCGTTTGATTGCAAAAAGTTCCCGGCAGTTGCTGGTTACAGCAGTGGCGTTGCCTTCTCAAAATTGACCGTGCGCGTCCCTGGGTGTTCCCTTCTCCGGCTGTCCCCGTGCAACTCAAAACATCGCAAGATCCACTATGAGCTTGTCTCTTGCAAACCATTTGGAGCAGCTAGAGAAGATTCACGAGTGTCAGACATCATTATTATTATTACTTATTTATTTTATTATTATTTTTGAGCCTCAGACGCTCTTTTGCAAAGGCACTGTCTCCCCAGAAGACATGTTTGTTCTGAGTTTGTTACCTGTTTATGGCTTGGTTGCAGTCAGGCACGGTACCAGCCGGAGCCTCCCCAGCACTGCCTGTGCCTGTAATTGCCCCTTGGTCTCCACGTGAGCCTTGCCCCTTCCCGCATAACGGGCAGCGTTTTTCCCAGGAAGACGGGAACGCCGGAGCACAAAACTCCTTGTTCCCAAGCAGCGGCATGAGTAGGGCAGAGCATTTAATTAGCTGGATTAATGAATGCAGCTTCATCAATCCACTCAATTAATAGACGGGCATGGATACATCAAACGTTCTGATTGGCTCAGCTAGGATTTTTTTGAATTACCGCAGGGTGATGCAGATAAATTTTGGGGTGACAGTGTGTTTTTTCTAGGTGACTGGGGAGGAAGCGCGGCCTTGCGGTCACAAACCTGCCCTTTGGGCTGGGAGATGGGGAATTCATGTTGGACCCTCGTGTGACCTTGTGTACAGCTTGGTATGGTGGTTTGCAGCGGCAGTGCAGGCTTGGAGACCTGTCTGTTATCTGCTTGGACTGACAGCTTTTTGATCAGGTAAGGGTGAAAAGCCATTTTATGAGCAACAAGGATCTGAGTTTGCACAGTCTATGTACTACAGGCCCTTCCCTCCTTTTTCTTGTACTACCATAACACTAATAAATGCAGAAAAATTTCTAGTAAAAGCCCTGGTTGGAAGTGTTTAGCACCTTCTGAAGAACAATGTGGCCTGACATTTAAAAATAGAGGAACCCAAAGTGCGGGGGTGGTTTGGAGAGCAGAGGCTGGGGAGGAGCAGGGCTGAGCCACTGCGTTGCCCATGGGTCCTCCTCCTTGGAGCCCCAGCAGACGATGGAGAGCCATCAGTGGAGACAGTCCATCCCACTGCATCTCCCAGGAGGCGGGTGGTTGTGTCATCTCCATCCTCTCACCCAGGGGAGCAGGTGCTGGTGGATGAGCAAGGCTTTGATGATCCTGCCTGAATTGCTACCAAAGGGCATTTAATCCCAAAGCTTTTGGTCTGCTCTTTGGAACAAGGTGCCCTCAGTAATATCTACAGACTTGTGTACCTTGGTCTTCCACTTGAACTAGGGCAGGTTGACAGGTATCTCTTAGCAGTTTTTTAGGTATGAATGGAAATCGGACTCTTTTAGGAAAATGCCGCTCATCCAAGAGTCAAGCTAGTCCTTTAATTGTGGGAACCGGACGGAAAAAAGTGCAGCTTTTAAACTAGCCCCCTGCTCCTCCTTGAGCACTTCTGAGTCCTCCAAGCCGACTTCGACTCCTGTGTGAGGGACAGCCCTTTTGCATATGACATTTATTTTCTGGAGAAGGCGTTCATGTGTGAGCATGGTGGTTTGCGTTTCAAAGGTTGATGAGCTAGTACGCAATTAGGAGCAGAGGTAGCTATGCAGACAAGCTTTACATTGTCACTCCTGAGGCAAATGTTTCCCTTGAGTAAACAGAGTCAAAGTACAGCTTGCAATATATATATATATATAAAGCAGGGGATAAACCACTGCTTTCCGGCATCGAATGTTCTGGCTTTATTCTGAGCTGATGCTCGCCCCGTCCTCTTCTGCCGTGCTGCTAGGACCTCTCGCCGTTCTGGCTGCCGCTGGGAAGCTCTGCTTGAATCTGCCCTTCCAGCAGCACACGGACACGTGGAATTACAGCTGCTGTCAGAACACGCCTGTGTGTTCATTTCTAACCCGGACGGCTGGGAAAAGGTCTGGAGAGCGTGACACCCTGCCCTCCGTTAAGTTTTAAGCATGTGCTCCTGAGTCAGAAAGACCCAAAAACGTATTATTTGAAGGGATTCCATGTTCTTTTTTTTTAAAAAAGATCATCTTGGCGTTTCTGTTGCATCTTAACACTTGGGGTTTACAACGCGTTGTTCTTTCTAAGCGATTCCCACAGGTTAATGATGCCATATGAAGAGATTCATTAACTTCAGGAGAGTCACCGCCCCCAGCAGCGGAAACGGGACCCACTTCTGCTGGCTGGGTGGGATCCGCGCTGCAGCTGCAGGCTCGGCGAGCCATCGGCTCCCCCCAGCACGCCAAAGGCCATTCTTTGCCCAGGGGACGGCTCTGCTGTGTCAGAGCGCTTCAAACCGACTGGTGTCGTGGTGACCTTATTCCCCAGCTCCCTCCTATTCAACCTCTTCTCGCTCTGGTTTTATTTTTAAGGCCTTTGTCAAATACCGGATAATGCCGCCCCTTGCCAAGGCAATCGCTGGCCAAAAGTCCTCTTTTAATGCGAACTGCAAGCGACGGCTCTCAAGTGCTGGTGGCCGCGCCGGGAGAGCTGGGGACCTGCCTCCTCCTCCAGAGGGGTTTTAGTCTCAGCACCCCTGGTGGAGAAGGTGATGGCACCGAGATGTCAGGCCAGGAGGAAGCCACTGGTGTGTCAGGTGCTGCAGGAATAGCCGAGGAACTTAAATTGTGAGGAGGTGAGCCCCAGGGACACAGCAGGGGATGAGCGATGGTGCATCTGAGGGGAGAGGTATTTTGCAAGCAGTCCTTAGAGCTCCCCTTGGAGATGAAGGGCAAAGCCTAGCGGGGCATTTTAGGACTTTGGAGTGCCTTCCCCCCGCCGGAGTTCAACACTGCTATCACAGGGGCTGGCACAAGCAGCCACCCTGGCATGTTAATTCAATACCAGCCTGTTGTCTTGGGGTGTGAGGACAAGTGAGATACCTCTGGCAAACCTGAAACAGGACTTTGAATTTCTCCCACAACTCCCAGCTTCACCCCACAGACCTGAAAACTTCCCCAAGCCCCAAACTCCCGATGTTCTGACACCCCAGCATCAGCCATAAGCCTCTGCTGCTGCAGCGAGGTCCGGGCTTGCTGACCCATGTGTTGGTTCAAGCCCCTCACCTGGCTGAAATGTCAGCCTGGCGCCTGGGTGTAATTGTATACGTACTCAGAGAGGTCTTTTTTTATTTTTTCTTTTTTATTTGCTAATATAAAAATCGCTGCTTTGCTAAGAGACTCCTGAGTACAAAGTGTATTTTGCAGGCAGCAAGCACAGCGTGTTCTGGGACGGCGGCGTGCAGGTACACAGCTCTGCCCTAAGAAGAGTAATTCAGAGTTAGGATTTACCTTGGCATTATCCAGTGCCACCTCACACACAGATTTAACCTCTCCCCAAGGCTGAGGTTTCGTGCTATATTTTTTGGGGGGGAAAGCTGCTTAAAAAATTATTTCTCTTTTTTAAAATTTTCTTTTCTCTTTTTCTTTCTTTTTCTCCTTCTCCTCCTTCTTCTACTCAGGATGTAGTCCACTGGTCCCGTTACAGAGTCAGTACATTTAGAGCCCTCCCTTTACACCGGTTCAGCTCCTCTGGGTAAATAACCATCCCTAGGTGTGTCTGGCGTCGAGACCTTCTGACACATTTCAGTGCTGATGTGGCGGATCCCAGGATGTTTAAAGCAAGGTTTTCCCAGCAGAGACAGAGAGGTGCTGCCAGCCCTTTGCAAAGCCCCCCTTGCAATAGTGGGTATGTGTTGAATGCTTGTGCCCAGCAAGAGAAAATCATAGAATCATAGAATGATTCGGGTTGGAAGGGACCTTAAAGATCCTCTAGTTCCAACCCCCCTGCCATGGGCAGGGACACCTCCCACTAGACCAGGCTGCTCAAAGCCCCATCCAGCCTGGCCTTGAACACTTCCAGGGATGGGGCATCCACAGCTTCCCTGGGCAACCTGTTCCAGTGTCTCACCACCCTCAGAGTGAAAAATTTCTTCCTGATATCTAATCTAAATCTCCCCTCTTTCAGTTTGAAGCCATTACCCCTTGTCCTGTCACTACATGCCCTGTAAAAAGTCCCTCTCCAGCTTTCTTGTAGGTCCCCTTCAGATACTAGAAGGCCGCTATAAGGTCTCCCTGGAGCCTTCTCTTCTCGGGGCTGAACAACCCCAACTCTCTCAGCCTGTCTTCACAGCAGAGGTGCTCCAGCCCTTGCATCATCCTAAATCCAAATTCATCATAAGGAGTGTGTGGAAAGGAGGGGGCTTCAAGTGACATGGAAATAAAGAGATTTAACAAAATGCAGGTGGAGAGATTGTCTGCTTTTTGCCAGTGCAGAGGAGCAGAGGAATATGCAGTGGTGTGGAAGGTAAACTCAGGTGGTGTTGAGCTCAGAGGGTGAAGACTTCTATCCCCTCACGCAGATGAGAGGGATGGCAGGGGCAGAAAGGGTGGCTGGGTGCCACAGAGGACCTCTCCAGGCTCATCCAGCCTCAGGTACAACCTGGCTCCTGCACCCACAGCACATCTGCACACCTGCCTGTACTGACCAGGCTGCCCTGGACCAAGAGGGGTCCGGCCATGGCCCTTTCTGCGTCATGGGAGCTGATGGAGCACTTGTGTCCTGTGCTGGAGGAGAGGGTCCTGGGACACCTGCCTCCCATGGTCTTTCCTCCAAAATGGGAATCCACTGACTTCCCTTCTTCCCCCCCACTGCTGACTCACATATCAGTTCTACACTCCACGAGTGTCCCTTTGGTGTCTGTTGGCTGGAGAAACATTCAAACAGGAGAAAATCAGAGATGAAAAAATTGCAAGTTAATTTTTTTTCCATAGAAAGCCCCTTAAAATTTGGGAGGGGGGGGTGGGGGGGTGGGAAGTAAAGGGGAAAACAGGAATTTTTCTCCTCTACAAAAATATGCCATGATTTTTTGAGAGGAACCACTGTGGATGGACAGGCATGAATGGTGGGATGATGCCGTGCTCGTTGGGGAGTCAGCACATTCGGCTAAGACCTGGGAGATGCCTCCACCGCTGACCCGGGAGAGACACAGAAGCAGCTGCATCCTCCCTCTGCTTGCGGTTCTCCTCCTAAAAAGTGGGGCTGATGGCACTGCCTTTGGATCCAAAGTGCTTTGCAGCACCTTGGCATCATACACTGGAAACTGCCATTAGCAGCATGTCCGTAAAGACCTGACACAAAGCCGGGGGAGATTTTTCCGCTGCGGGGTTGTGCTCCAGTGCCACCGAGCAGCCCAGAAGGATGGCTTTAGAAAGGCGCTGTTTGCTTTTCCTGCTTCTCATCACTGGGCAGGACCTGAGGTGAGAGAGACTCATGTGTGATAATTGCTGTGTGCCAGGGCGACGTGGCAGTTATAAATAAATATGTAAAAACAAATTACCTGTCCGGAGGTGAGCGTCTGGGCGGATGGTCTTATCTCTGTCTGCAGTTTTGATTGCACCGTGGAGCAGAAGAAACTCCTTCAGGTCTTCGCCTTCCCTTCCTGGCTCTTGTGCCAAGATTTTGCAGTCACTCTGGGTGCATCTAAACCTCTGACCATGGACATGGTTCACACATTTCCCCCGTTGGTTCCTGACAAAATGAGCCCGGAGAGATGAGGAGCTGGCGTGGCAGAGTGATGGCTGCCATGCTTTGATCTCCCTCTTCCCTTTGGCCTCCAGGCCATGCCTGCGATTTCTTGGTGTCACCAGCCAGTCACCCTTCTGGCTCTGTCCCCAACTGCTGTTGCCATCTGCATGCAATACCAGTGGGGACACACTATCTCATGTGCAGAGCCAAAGAGACGGGCTGTCTCCACCTACCCATGGGCTTTATTCAGGTTGCATCAGGCAAAAGGTACCTCAAAGGATGCTTCAACCAGGGGAGGTAAGGTGTTGCAGCAGTTTCATGTCTGAGGTGTGGTGGCAATAGGCAGAGGAGGCTCATGAGCATGGGAGAGCTTCAACCAGAGAAGCCTGTCCCCAGAAAAGGCGTGTTTCTTTTAAACCAGGGGCACTTTGTGGCTTTTTATTTAATCCAGCGAGTGCATTCGTGTTCTCTTATGCTCTGTAGTGCTAGCGTCCCCAGAATACCTTAAATTCTCCATCTGGGGCCATGTCCTGGGATTTCTCAAAGCTAGGAGCTGTGTTTGTTCCTGGCATGTTAGGAGGTCCTTCCTGGGCTGTTTTCAGTTGGATTACAAGTTCCAGATGTTGAGTCAGGCAACGAGCATGAACCCTGCTAAGGTTATACACGGGAAGTGAGAAGAGTTCCCTTGATATCACCAGCGATTGCCCCATCGCAATCTGATGGTGGTGGAGCAAGACAAGCTTCACGTCCCTGAATCATTGCAACCCGTCTCATCCGATTTTGTAAGTCCTGAAGAATTTTCTTGTTAAGCTCCAGCTCCTGGAGTCACATGAGTTTGTGACCAGCCAGACTTTCAAGACAGGCATAAAGTTATCCGGACCTAAAGCCAGTTCGTGGATGGGAAGAGAGGGGCTCTCCTGCATCCAATATGGATGAAGTGGGCCCAGAGGAAAGAGCTCCCTATGCTTTTCTCCTTGCCCAGATGGGAATGCCCTTTCTTCCAAGCTGTTATATAGCCCTGCTCCTGTGGACTGGGCACTGGGAGGCCACATTGCATGGTGAAGGATTAGGTAATTTCCTTCCCTTCTCCTCTGGAAGGTGTTTTGATTAGCATAACCATTGTGTTCCCAAATCAGTTTGTGTTCCCAGCTTTGCCCTTAGGCTGGCTTTTCCTGTTGCAAGCCTGCTCTGGCACAGTGACACAGCTTTCCAGGAGCAGCAGCATCGCAGCCCACAGCTTAGGTTGAGATGGATGCAGCTATGCTCAGCCTACTGGCTACCCTTCCTGAGTGACCTCAAGCTGATGCCGAGACTACGGAGAGCTGGTCCTACAGCCCTGCAGCTCTCCAGTGGCTGGTAAAGCTGTGTGGAAACTTTCAAACAGCCCAAGCTTTGATGCAAGCCTTGGGGGACCATGGCATGTGCTGGCCCGAGACCAGGAGCAGCTGGGACAACGATGCATCTCCTTCCCTGCCACCATGGCAGAGGGGACGTTAACTTCTGGCACAGGCTGAGGTGCACAGCTCTGGTATCTCAAACCATCCTGGCTAGATGGTTCTCAGCCTGTCTGTCACATCCCTCTGCCAGACAGTCACCTGTTTCTTCTTTCCTCCTGCCAAGCATCCTTCTGAACTAAAAAAATGCAAAGTTCTGGCAGAAAATTAAGAGTAGAATGTGAAATATTTTCCAAGTGCCAACAAGACAGACACACACAGAGTGATTAATCAGGGACTCCTGAATGCCGTGGAGAGCAGAAACTGCTCACAGTGCGGCTTCATGCAACTGAGAAGCTGAAGTTACTGATTGGCATGTCTCTTTGGTGTGAAGCCTCGTCCCCAGAGAATGTGTCCAGGGGTCTGAAATCAGCTGGTTAACACTGATTAACTGCTGGCTGAGCACGGGAGGTGGTGTAACTTCACAACTCTCCCTCTGCAGAGATAAGTCTGTTTAAGTAAATTCTCCAAGAGAACAAGCTTAAGTAAGTTCTGCTTAAGACATCCCCAAGGAGGGATGGAGGAGCTGATGAAACACATGGATACTTGACCTTGCCCCATTCTAAAGCTTGCGTCATCATGCTTTGAAACAGCCTGGAGCAACCTGCCACCAGATTTCAGAGGGACTTGCCCAGTGGGAGCCCTGTTATGGCCAGGGGGGGAGAAGGTGCTGCAAGAATATGATGTTCTTGATGAGGCCAGTGGGAAATGCAGCCCCTTCCTGTGCAGGATTTCTCCTAAGCTTCACAGTGTCTCCAGGTACACTATTTTGCCCTTGGGACTACTGAATTTCATCTTGTCCTCAGGGTTTGCCTGCTCTGCTCATGAGATATCCACCCCTTCTCTGATTTAGGAGAAAGATGGCCATCCCCAGGTCCTGCATGACACCCCAGCTGACTAGCAGCAATTCTCCTCCTGTGTAGCTGTCACTCCTGTCTCAGAAGGAAAGGACTTGGGTTCATGTCTTGGGTTCACGTCTCATGTCACAGGTTCCAGGTCACAGGATGCTACTGCCAACTATTGTGGCCTCACCTCCAAAGTTCACGTGTGCTGTATCAGCACTTTCCTCCAGTTCATGAGAGATCCCCAAACTGGGAGCCACCTGAGGATCCTGGCTTCCACCAAACCCCATCCTTGACTCTGGGGTGTCTTTCTTCTAGAGAAATACAATCCTCATCTTCAGCAGCAACGCAACTGTGTTTTTTCCACCAGAAAGGCAGGCTGGGTGGGTGCACCTCCTTGGCTAAGTGGCTACCAGCTGCCTGGAGGCTGTTAGCACGGTGGTGAACACCTCACTGGGGAATGACAGAGGCTTTGGGGAGCTCTGCAAACCTCCAGAGGGGCACGCCTCCCTCCCACCCCATGACTGCCCAGCTAGCACTGCTCCTGCCAGCATTCAGGGCGTCTCACGGAGCAGAGCTGTGGGTATGGGGAAGCAGTGGAATAGGGATCTAAGGGGTGAACACTGTGAGTGCTCCTGGAAAAGTGTTATTTCACAAACACCCAGGGCAAGGCCCAGATGCTGGGACAGGGGTTTAGTGACCTCTGGGAACTGGGCTGTCCTCCTGGTCTCTGGCTGCCAGCTCACTGATTGAGGGTGTCCTGCAGGTCCTGGTTCATATTTCACATTCAGGCGGTATTTTCCAAAGTTGGCTTGAAAAGGGTGTACTCTGCACCAGAAGCAGGCACAGCTGTGGCATGGTGCATTTTCTAATCCAAACCTCAGCCATGCCACTGCGGCAATATGGGCGAGGAGGGAGAGGAATGACCCAGAAGCTCTCGCTGCCACCTCCCCATGGTCCCGCCATGCTCCGCTGCAGCATCCACCTCCAGTTTCCATCGCTGGAGCAGAGCTGCTGCTTATTAAACCCAGACCAGCGAGTGCTTGGCAAGGTGCACAGGCCGGGAGGGACCGCCAGGGAGCCGAGGGGAGGCCAGACAGACCGATTCCTGCTTTTATAAAAAAGGGGAGGCTGCTTCCAGAGTCTCCGAAGGGATTGAGTGTGGATGTGGGGCCACTTAGAGGATCAGGCCGGCTGGTAGACAACGCAGGGTCGTGTCCATAGTGCAGCCAGCAGCCAAATCTGGAGCAAAGGACACTTCTGCTCTCACTCCTACCAGCTTTTCGGTGTATTTCTGTAGCAGTAAGTATCCCGTGGTGGGAGCGAGGGTGGCAAACACCTCCCCACCTCCCCAGGGGCTCAGGAACGAAACGCACCACTGAGCCCAGGCAGAACTGAGGGCTCTGCTGTATGGAAACACAAGCCATGCCTGTCTGCCTGCTCAGCTGCGGCCTGGGGATGGGACGAGGCGCTTGGTCGCCGTCCCGGCTGGCTCCCCAGGTAGGATTTCATGGTCATGTCTCCACGACTGAGCCTGGACCTTCAGAAGGAGCAGGGCTGCGAGGGACCTCAGGGAGTCCTGCAGACCTTGCGGCAGGGTTTGTTTGACGACTGCTGTGCAGAGCTAAAAATACCCCAGCGATGGTTATGAATATAGGATAACTAATACATCCAGTGGAAAGATTTGGAGCTGTTCCAGGGCTAAACAACAGCTTCTTCACCAACGGCCAAAGACTTGTGGATGCAAAAATAACTAGGAACTGAAAAACTTGAGCTGGAGCAAGGCATTTTCAAATTGAACCCAAGAAAAACTTTCTAGCGGTGAGGACAACCATGGATAATCGCCAACACTTTGGTTGTTTTAACAACAGGGTACACAGATCTCTGGATTTCGGCTGGATGCTGCTTCTGGGCAGGAGTTGGGAGAACTAGTAGTTAGGGACAACTCCTTTGATATGGGGTGAAAGCAAATTATACTGATAATATAGTGGCCTGGATCAGCGGCGTAGTGCAAGACTCAGAAGGAAACACCATGGTGGGAGGTATAGGCGTGATGTCTCAAAATGTAGGGAGAAAGACCCAAGAATAGACCAACTGGAGACCGTGGATGCTTGGGAGGAGCGCTGTGGGGATGAACCAGCTTTGAGACACGTAGGTATCGGTGAGCAGAGGGCAAGTGAGGGTTTCAGACATCTGGCTACAGACCCGAAACACAGCTGGGGAAGGAGCAGAGGGAGCCATCCCCTAAGCACATCTGCACTGCGGTGGCAGAGGACACCCAGGTTCACATCCCAGCTCCGCCTGCCCGGGGTTTCACCCCATGACATGCGTTTCCCCACACACGTCCCTCGCTCTGCCCTCATTGTTCCGTGCTGAAGCAGACATTAAATTCTTCATTTGGCCGGAGATGGTAAGAGTGAGCCCACCTCCCTGTGCCCCGGGGTGCGCGGCTGGGGCAGTGCGTGCCAGTCCCTGCCCCAGCAAATAATGAAGTCCTCAGTGCTTCACTAGAAGAGCTCAAGAGAGCCCAGTGCTGCATCTCCCACGTGCGGCAGGCATGAGAGAACTCCTCCGGCTCCCCGGGATGCTCACAGCAAGGCAGGGTGGCCAGCTGCCACCGTGGGGACATCACGGGGACCCACGGAGCTTGAGACATCAGTGCTGTTCAGACCCTGCATTCCTGCTTCGGAGCGTTTCAGTTTGAGAAGGTTCTTGGTGAAGGGCAGGGCTGGATCCCAAACCTTTGTACCGTTGCCTGGAGGGCTGAATGTTGGGCCGCTCTCTGCCTACGGCCATGCTTTGTCTTCGTGGGTCTTCCCAGTCCATGTGGTGGGGAGCCCTGCCCTGCCCGGTTTGCCTGCAGCCTGTAGAAAACCCAAAAAAGTCTCCAAGTTCTCATGAGTGCTGAGAATAGAAGCACTTGTGCCTATTTCAGGTCCCTCTGCAGAAGCCGTATTATCATAATTAGAACCGAAACGTTTCTCCATTAGCATATTTTTTCTCTTCTTCCATCACATCAGCCTGCACGAAACAGTCACTTATTCTCCTTGCCGTTGTGTCAAGACGTACCAGGCTGCGGGCAGGACCTGTCCCCAGCCCGGCCTCAATAGCACGGCTTGTTCTCTGCGCAAGGGGTGACGATACGGTGGCAACTGATGGTAGTGGCGTCCCAGGGACACCGCTGAAAGCAGCCCCAACTGATGCCCCACAAGAAGGTCTGGCCACAGAAATGCAATCACACAGGTGCCCCCAAGCAAGGAGATGGCAGGGGGCTGGAAGACCCCGACAGCCTGCACTGTGATGTCAAATTATCGCTCCCTCCCAGCCACTTTTATAATAAATGCATTTCTTACCCCACAGTCAGTGCCTAGCAAGTGCAGAAGCCAGGGTGTGCACCACAGCGTGGCCAGGGAGGCACGGGAAGGGGAGAGAGATGGCTTTGAGCTTGGCTGATGATGTGGAGGCATGGGAGACATATTCCTACCCGAGCCCAAACCTTTTGTGCGATTTTGGGTGAAAAGTGTAGCCAGCGCAATCTGTGTGTTACAGAGTAGGCAGCAAACCTCTGCTCCATCAGCTTACGGCTCCTGCTTGGTTGTGTGTCTGGGTGGCTGGTTGGTTTTGGAGGCATGTTTCTGGGGAGTTGGGCCTTTGGTGGGAGATGGTTCACATGTTCTTAGGGCACAGGCCGGCAGGGTACAGCATCTCCTGAAGAGTGCCCTGGCTCTTCTCCAATGGTTCAGCCTAATAGCTGGTCCCCTCCCATGTGAAGGGAGTCCCTTCCCACCCTTCCCTTTTCATTTCAAGGTACTGGGGCACCCAAATCACTTCCAGGTAGCTAACTCCCTCCAGTGCAAACGGGCACCTTGAATAATACACCTCCCATTTCTTCTGTCCCACCATAGGAGGTCATGGCCAGGCCAGGAGGCACACAGAGGGCATGTGCCTGGAGGACAGCCACCACGCTGGGTGGCACTGGCCATCGTGGCCAGCTCTGGGCATGGTTTTGTCCCCATCCTGGGGAAGCTGGTGGCTGACGGACAAGACCCAGCGTGGTCTAAGCATGCAGTGCTTGCAAACCTGAAGAAAGGTCCCCACTGGGGTCGGGCATCTTTAGGGTGCAATCTGCTTCGTGGCGCCCGCATCCACCCCTTGAGGAGGGTCCAGCATGTGAACCAGCATGGAATCATAGAACGGTTCAGGTTGGAAGGGACCTCAAAGATCATCTAGTTCCAAGCCCCCTGCCATGGGCAGGGACACCTCCCACTAGACCAGGCTGCTCAAAGCCTCATCCAGCCTGGCCTTGAACACTTCCAGGGATGGGGCATCCACAACTTCTTGGAGCAACCTGTTCCAGTGCCTCACCGCCCTCACAGTAAAGCAGCACCCCTACCCTTTGCAGGGATCTCCCCAGGTTTCCCACCCATCTTCTCCCAGCCTTTGGGCTTGCACTGACACCCTGGGCAGCCACAGACCGATCCCGGGCAAGTCAACCCGCCGGGGCAAAGGTCTGCGAGGCTTCCTCGGCCCCGGGGCTCTCGGTACCGGCCTTCCATCTGTTGCACTCCCGCCGCCCGCTCCCGCCGGAGGCGGTGGGCTCCCTCCTTCCACCCGTGTTGGGTGGACGACACACTACATGCCCCACAGCGCCGGGGCGGCGCGTCCCCGTCCCCGTCCCCTGCCGCGCTGTCCCGCCCCGCCGCGCTGAGTGGGCCCCGCGGCGCGGCGCGGAGCGGCG
>VWZL01000106.1:889966-917343 GCA_013396915.1 Stercorarius parasiticus | reverse complement strand
CCCTCCCCCCCGCCCCCCCTAAATAAAATCCATCCCCAGCGCGGGGTCTAGGAATGCCCGAAGTATTTGGAGAGAGGTGTTGGACCCTGTATGCAGAGATCCCCCTCCATCCTGGGATCTTTCCAAACGGGATGCTGCCAGCTTTCCTGAGGGTTTGTCGGCGGGATGCCCCTCCATCCCCACACCCCACCCCGGTTCCTCGGTCCTGTGGGGGAGAGCATTGTCGCCCACACGCGTGGCCAGGTCCCTGCCTAAAATATCAGCTTTCCTCTTCGCAGAAGCGATGGCAGCGGCCTCCCTTCGCCGGGAAATGGCTGGAAGGAGCTGGGCGCTACCTGGGATTCGAACCCCCAGCCGAAGCTGTGAGGGGGGGGCTGGCGGTGAAACCCCGCTTCGGGCTTGGGACGGGAGAGAAAATTTGTAATAGCCACCGCAGAGATTTGTCAAGCTGCAGCTGTGTTACGGTGCTATTACGCTCCTCTCGTGTATATATATGTGTTTTTCTGCCTTTTGGGTTTTTTTTCTCTAACTCCGAGGCTTAGAAAGGGAGCTGGCAGCACTGCCAAGGGCCCCCGCTGCTGCTGCCACACTGCCGGAGCTAATGGAGCACTAAGACACGTTCAATTAAGTCGAGCTGTAACTGTTGACGATCTGGAGTTGCTGCGTAGAGTAACACAGGCTGCCGGCAGGCTGGAAATGCACAGTCACTTACACAGAAAATGTATTTAAGCAGAGGCTGGCGGGGACGCGGGCAGGACCCGCTCGCGGCGCCTGGGCTTTCCTCGTTTGTTTTTAATTTTTGCCTCTCTCTATCGCAACAGGGCGGAGAGAGAAGCTCCAGGAGGAATATCTGGTGATTGTCTTTTATCTGCTGGCAGAGCTGCTGCCTTCTCCCACTGTCGGGCTGCCCTGCTGTCAGCAGGATCAGGCATCCCAGTTCCCTTCTTCCTTGCCCTCTCCCTCCTTTGTGCTGGAGGAACACCGTTCCTGGCCACATCTCTGCCCTCACACTGCCTTTTGTCAAGGGAAGATGCAGACCAGAGGCAGGGAAGGGAGATGAGACCTCATTTCTTCCAACCAGAGGCCAGGCAGTGCCCTCCCTGAATGGCGGCCGGTCCCTTAGGCACTGCCGGCTTCTCACCCTGGTAGCCCAGGAGACGATTTTGCCTTTCGGAAAAAGCCAAAATCTCAGCCTGGAAACTTGTGTGTTGGGTCAGACAGCTTCAACTGACTTGTGTGTGTGTGTTTAGGGAGGGGAGAGCTTTTTATTTGTTTGTGGTTTGTTTGTTTTTGTTTTTTTTTTTTTTTTTTTAGCCTGCCAGGCGGTGCTGTAGAGGAAAGGGAGCTGCAGGTGCTTCGCAGGCAGGTGTTGCCGCAGGCTATGCAGGGCCCGGCTGCACGGATCCAGTTCTCTCTTTCCCTGCCCTCTGACACCCCATCACCTCTTCTTCTACCTTGCTCTAAACCTGAGATGCCACCTTGACGGCATGGCAAAGCGCAAGCCTTGGATTGCAGGGAGAACAGCATCCTGCTGGCAAAGAGCGTCTCTTCCCATCTGCAGCACCTATCCAGACCAGGAGGAGATAACAGATATATTTTCCTTTGGCTGTGTAAAGAAATAAGGTTTAATAAGTAGTTATTACACGACCCGTCTCTTCCTTTGCTCCTGCCCACCTGATGCTTCATCTGGCTGATTTAAACGAGGGCTGGTGAAGTGCAGAGTTGCAAAGTTACTGAATTCCCACGGATTTCATGGAAGCGGTTGCAGAGGGGAGGAAAAGCTGAAGACGTGGGAAGGCTCTAGCCTGGTTTTTGACACCTAGCTGTCTCTGGCAAATGCGACTACAAGACGCTGAGCGTGGCCCCCCGTGCCATCACGCTGCGGGTCTGTGGGGTGGTTCATCCTGGAAGTTTTTTGGTGCTGAAAAACTGGCAAGGCTCAGGGCTTTACTGGCTTTGCTTCCTTAGGGCGAGTTGGGCTTTTGCTCAGGGCAAATGGAGGTGACTGCATGTGCGAGGTGGAGAGGGAGGTCAGGTTGCCTGAGCTGTTATCTGGGATGGTGGGAAGTTTGATGGATAAGGAGAAAAAACCACAGGAACGGAAGTGTCGGAGCACAGCATTTCAGCTGGCTCCTTTCTGTGAGAAGGCCGAGTGAAATACCAGTTGTCCGTCTTATTGCTGTTATGGTGGTGGTGAAAAGCTTTATCTGAATAGGCTATTTTGGGGAAGGAGTTTGCATATGGAGATATGTGATGATTTCCACTGTTTTGGACGGGTGAGGAGTGGAGGAGGAACCTGCTCAAGAAGCTTCATGCAGGTAAACGTGCTCAGTGTCGGACGTGAACTTGATTTGTCAAACTTGGACTCTGGTAGCTGGTGGTATCCCTGCACCCCTTGGGCACACAGCCCTCTCCCAAAGCAGCCTGCGCATCAGATTGAAAAATGCCATCGTAGGGACAAAGTCCTGTGGAGGACCAGAAGGTGCAAGAGGGGAGGATGCTGAAGTCTTCAAGCCTCTTCAAAGCCTGGCTGTCAAGCCGAACCTATACGTATGAAACTATCCTCTAGGCATCCGCGAGCAGACAAGCAGTGGTACCTTCAGTGCCTTATTTTTCCATGTCCTGGCTAAGGCTTTGTGCAGGTGGAAAGCATGGAGGGCTTACCTGCCAAAGGGCAAGGTGCGCACGCTCCTGCATGGGGGACTGTGTCTTGCTGTGCAAATCCAGGAGCAAACTTTCAGCCCTTTGAAGGGCGAAGGCGGCGAGGTCAGGAAATGCCAAAGCAGAGCTTTGCTTCTCATGCAAGCACTGCGGTGCGTTGCTTCTTGCATTTATGCATCAGGAAGTTCCCAGAGGAAGACTTTCCCTTATCCCCTGAATGCCAAAGCCAGCCTGGTTTGATTTAAGCGCGCATGGTAGCATGCAGCCTGCCGCCGTCTCTGTGCCACCGGAGCGATAGGCTTTTCCCCGAACGAGTTGTTGGGCTGGTCCGTGCCAAGTCTCGACCGCAGGAGAAACCCTACTGGTAGAACTTGCTCCTTGGAGTCAGCACCGGGTCTGCCAGGTCCGGCCCCGCGCCGTGGGCTGCAGGGCATGAGTGGTGAGATGGGACCAAAGTTTCCCTTTGCCGTGATAGCACTGCTGGGAGTAACTATTGCCCGCTTGGTATCTCTCAGTCTTCATTTCGAATTTTCTCCTGGTGTGCCTGTCCTTGGGAACAGTTTCTCTGGCTCCAGTGGTGGGAGCTTGTGAATGGCCCACGTGAGCATCTCGCGGCTCTTCCAACAGGTCCACAGCTCCTCTGGGTTAGTGCTCTGGGCTGCTTTCTTCTTGTGTTGGTTTTGTTTTGGAGGGGGTTGTTGAGGTTTGGTTGTTTTTTTTTTCTGTGGAGCTAGGAAGGACTTTAAGGCTAATCTGCATCCTTATCTCGCCCTGGCTGTAAAGCCTGAGCAGAGGCAAGGTACAGGCAGCTTTTACTGCAGCGGGGCACTGGGTGAGGCTGCCCACGGGGCAGAGGGAGCGTGGGGTTCAGTTGCCCTGCCTGCGAGGGCTCCGGGGGGTTCAGCAGTTTGGGGTGAGATGTGGGACAGGGCAGAGGGCTCCGGCACTGTGGCTTCGCATCCAGCACTGCCATCTCGCCCACCTCACTGCCCCAGTCTCCGCCTAATAACGCCGTCCTCGCTCATCCATCCTTTGCGTGCTGGACGCCTCTGTGGTGGAGGTTTGGGTTTTTTCCTCTGTTCTCATCCTCCGTGGGCCCCATCCAGCTGCTTTTGGGTTTTTCCCTCTGTTCCCATCCTCTGTGGGCTCCATCCAGCTGCTTTTGGAGGTGGCAGGAGCAGCTGGTGGGGTTGGAGTGCATTTGCCAGTGCTCGGTGATACCCTTGCCCTAAGCTGGAGCAGTAAACTTTTATCTAAATATGAATCTGTGGCGGTGTGAGGTCAGGAAGGGTTTATTTTTACCAATGTGTCGGGGTTGCTGGGTGAGGAATGCAGGTCGCCTTGTTCTGCCCCTAAAACAGCTCCTGGGTGCTTCGCTGCAGCCCTAAAACAAGAGCAAGGTCGTGGGTATGTGTTCTCCGGCCCTGCTTTTTATTTACTGCCAGAGGGAGGAAATCCAGCCCTTTTCACCCTGCAGGTTAGGAATAATATGTCTGTCCTGCTGGGGAGCATCCTGAAGCGATGCTACCTAGTCAGAAAGGAGTGACTTGGCACCAGATGTGCTGGGATAGAACTGACTGAGGCCATTTAAATCCAAAATGGCCGGGGCGGACGTGAAATAGCAATGCCTTGTAGTATCAGCTGGGATCTCGAGCGGTGCCCCGGAGTAGAAAGTTGTCCCTGCCAGGAGAGGCTGGTTCCAGCTGGCGTTGGCAGCCCTCCTGCCTGCCAGCTCCTTCCCACTTCGACGGGGATGCTTGGAGCGGCGGGCAGGGAGAGCTGGGATGCCGGTTAAGACATCCTTCCCCAGGTAGGTGGGTAACTCCGATGGGAGACGGCCGCTTTGGAGCTCCTTCCAGCTCCGCACTCCCTGCTTGGGTGTCGGAGGGGAGTTTTTCATTGTACTGTCCCCCCTTGGCTGCACGGATGGCTTTGAGCTGCAGAGCGGGCGGCCAGTTCCCTGCTCCGGCTGTTAGAAAGGAACAGGCTCCGAGGTCTCTCCCTGCAAGCACTGAGGTTTTGAAAAGATGCTGATCTCCTTAGTTTTTATTCTTATTTCTGCCTCCTCCCCTTCCAGCCCCTCCCTCCCTCCTCAACCCACAACTTCTTAAAGAGGAAATTTGGTAATGTTTACAGTTAAGCGCGGGGATGGGAGCTTCTGATAGCCGAGGACTTTCTGCATTTTCCTGATTAAGTTTTGAGGAACAGTGGCAAGAAACTGCAGCCTGGTGCCTCATGGAAAGTGTCCCTTCTCAGATTAACTGCCTGACTTCAGCATCTGGGGGTTCATGAGCCACCTCGGAGCCATGTGGAGGTGATGCCCCGATGGGAGAAACTCATGAGTGGGGCAGCAGGGAAGAGGTTGGCTTCGAAATTAGGGATGGGGTTCAATCAGCACTTAAGAAGAGTGCGACAGCAGCATCTTCCTCCGTGCATGGCTGTGCCCTGCCTGCCAGGTCTCAGACCAGGCACTACAGTCTCTGTTGCTGCTTCATGTGTTACGGGTGGAGAAACTGAGGCTGGAGAGGAGGGTGGGAAGGACCCTGTGCTCGGTTTGCCTGCCAGCTAATAGCAGAGGTGGAAAGAGAAGTGCCACATCCAGCACTCCCTTTGCAAGTCTCACTTCTTCCTGCAGGCATCTGTTGGGGAGATGAGATAATTGATGACCATGCTTTTTTTTTTTTTTTTTAATTTATTTAACTTGAACTTAGGACTTTATTGGTATTTGCATCTCAAGGAAATGGTTGTGACTTGGTTTTCTGTGTGGCGTCTGTGCAGGCAGCATCGTTGCTGGGTTGTCTGTCATCATTGGGAGCAGCCACCCGGCAGGATGCGGTCACCACGTGTCCTCCCCGCTGGGCCTGGCAGAAGCCAGCAGTGCTGCAGGGTGCAGGTGGCAAAGGGAGAAGGCCAGAGCTGCTGCAAAGCTGGGGAAGGCTCTCCTGTGCGTGCTTTCTCCTTCCAGGGGAGATGTTTTATTCCAAAGTTGAGACCTGGCTGTGCATCTGGGTGCAAAGAAAAGGCCAGGTGCTCCAGGGAGAGCCCAGATCTTGGCCAACCTTCACCAAAGAGTCTGAAAATGGGCTCTCTTACTGCCACAGGGCTGCAGTTATTGCCTAGGGTCATGCTAAACCATCCCATTGGACATGTAATGAGTAGTTGCTCGTGTCTGTCTCCGAGTGCATCCCTGTTTTTGTCTTCCCCCTGTTTGGTTCTTACGGAGATTGCTGCAGCCAGTGAAATTAGTTGCTGCAGTACAACTGGACCACTGTGTGTAGGCAATGTAGTGGAGGAGCACAAACTTGGGGGTGTGTCGGCAGGTCATGCTCACCAGAGTTGTGTGAATCTTGAGTGTTTGTCTTTTCAGTGCATGGTGCCTTTTGGAGACTCAGATGTCCATATGAAACTCCCTGCTCAGAGAGGCTGTTGCATCTCTTCTTTTCCCCCTATTAACTGTTCTTCTGGTGTCTTGCAGGCACAGAAGAATAAGGCAGGATGGATGTGTATGACCCTCAGACGCTGGGTGTTATGGTCTTTGGAGGTTTTATGGTGATATCGGCCATCGGGATCTTCCTGGTGTCCACCTTCTCCATGAAGGAGACGTCTTACGAGGAAGCCTTGGCCAAGCAACGCAAAGAGCTTGAGAAAACTCAGCAGCAGAAAATAGAGAAAAAGAAGAAAGAGAAACCTGTTGAGAAAAAAGGAAAAGCAAAGAAAAAGGAAGAGAAACCTAATGGCAAGATCCCGGAGCAGCAGATGACTCAGGAAGTGACAGACTCTCCCAAGGATGTGGTTCTTGAACCTGCTGTGGTTCCTGAGCCCGTAACTGTTGAGCCTCCAATCGCAGCAGTGACAGTGGCTCCCCAGGAAAAGGAGAAACCTGCTCCATCACCTAAGGAGAAGAGGAAGAAGGAGAAGAAGGTGGCAAAGGTAGAGCCTGCTCCTAGCCCGGTGTTGGCTTCGCCTCCTGTCAGTGTCCCCAAAAGTTCTCCCGTCTTGGAGGTGACCCCTAAGGAGGTGCCTGTTGTGGCTGTGCCACCAGTTGGCACACAGCAAACTGCCCCAGTCATCAGCTCTGTTGCCATCAAGAAAACGGATGCTCTTCCAACCCATGAGGAGCAGAAGCATGATGGACCTGTCAAGAAGAAGGCTGCATCCAAGAAGAAGAGTGAGCCAGGTAAGGTCAAATTCCTCTGCATATATCCCCATCAAGTAAACCAGCAGGGTGTCTTGGTGCTGTTAAAACAGAGCTATCGTGTTCTGAGATCTCTTCCTTCTTCTTCAGTGTTGGAAACAGGGCAGCTGTAAAAAGGCTGTCTCTGGTGAGATGGACCATGTATGCCATGGAGAAGGTGGGTTGAAAAAGCCTGTACTGGACTGTAGTTCTCTCTGGGAGGAAGTAGAGTTGAAGTCAAGAGTTTATTGACTTGTTTTCACTCTGTGATGTGTTGCCTCCTGCATCGGGTAACCCTGCTTGGTGCTTAGCTCCTTGGTCTAGCACACAGATGCTAAAGAGTTACAGGTTCCTCTTGGATTTGTTGTTGCGCTGGGGGTCTCTGAGCAGATCTGCACACCGAGAATGAATGGGAGGTGCATGTACCTGATCTGGGAGAGGGGGCAGCTGCCAAGATGCCGGACATCTGGGTGGAAAGCCAAGATGACATGTTTTTCCCCTCCACCCCTGATTATTAAAAGCACACAGGAGCTCTGCCACTCTTCTACGGGGAAGTGGGTCACTGCTGGAGTTTCCTCCTAGTTCAGTGGAGTTGAAAACCAGCCTATTGGAGTATAGGGTATTTTATACTGCAGGGGATTGACTGTAGAATGGTTAGAGGGACGTGACTTTGGATACGTCACAGGGAAGGGAAAACTTGCTCGTCATTGTTCATGCCTCACTTGATTGACTTGGAGGTGGAAGAGATTAAAGAAGGTGGTCGTGAACTCTCCAGGTTGTAAATAGGCATAGGGAGGAGAGAAACAGCTCCGTATCTGGATTCTTGCCTCTCATTGCACCGATGTGAACAATTTGGGTTTTATTTTTGGTTAAGTGATAATTACAGGCACTAAAAATGTGAGCGCTTTCAGACCTGTAGAAGTGTTCCCATATGGGCGTGTGGAAGAAATCTCTCAGGTGTTCTCAGAGATGTGATGTGGAGCACGTAGGTTTCATTTCTTTGTTTATTTGCCTCAAAAACCCCCAACCAAACAAAAAGACACCCCTACTTGCTAGCCTTCTCCAGCACATCCTAACCTAGACTGCTGTGTAACCTGGCACTTTCCACACACATGTTTTGGAAGAGGGCCTTCTATTCAGTAGGACATTTTGAGGCTGCCGGTCTCCAGGGTTGGGTTAAAACCCTTGTATCTGCCCCTCCTAGGAAAGGATTTTACTGAAGGCCATCTCCACATAGTGATGAGGTTTGAAATGGTTTGAGCAGCCGCTACTGGAGGGTATCGCAGCGATGGTGTTGGGGAAACTGGAGGCAGCTGGTGCCCGCAGGGATGCTCTTCTCTAACACTGTAAAACACGGCCCCAAATCCAAGCTGTAAAAGCCAAGGAAGGGACCGTGGATGGGAGATGAACTCTTAGCACTTGTTAAGTTGGGGGTATTTTTTTTTTGCTGCTCCGAACATCCACTCCTTTGGGTATGATGTGCCATGTCTTGCATGTCTTAAAAGCCAAGAGTGATGTTTTAGGTGCTCCTGTAGGATTTTTCAAAGGAAAGCTCTCAGCACTATTTGCACCATGAAGCTGTCTGCAGTTTGACCAAGGTGACCTTTCGGCAGCTGTGGTCTCTCCTCCTCAAAGGCAGAAGCAACAAATTATCCCATGGCAGATAAAAATGGGTGTTCTAAGCCTTCAAAGACACGTGCTCGGCACTGAAACAGATAGCAAACCTGACAAAAGCGGTGGGGGGTATTTTTCTCATGTAGTTTGTTTTTTAGCCTCCTGCATTGCAAAAAAACTTGCTTGCAAGTGGTTAGGGTGTGCTGGCATCCCAGGTGACGGCAGGAGCCACGCTCGCCCATGAGACACGCATGGGTACCCCATCTGAGCTGCGGCCTGCCGGCTGTGGGGCTCCGCGCAAGGGCCCTCCGTGTCTCCCGTGTTCCCCTCTGGGAAGCGGCTCTTCAGACCCCCTCGTCCCCGCTCTCCTTTTCCACGGCAGCTTTGCCGCGCGGCAGCTTCTTGTTTTGCTGCTTCCTTTGGCGAGGCGCAAGGTTTCCGACCCTGCGAATGGGCTCGGTGGCGGCGTAGTCTTCCTTCTGCCGCGGCTTGGCAGGCTGCCCCGGCTGCCTTTGCTCCAGCTGCAAGGTGGGGTTTTGCATGGTGCCCGCCTCGTGCAAGGCTTGCTTGGGCCAGGCCAACGGGAGGTGGGGGACATTTCGTGTGGTGGGTTCCTCCGCCCAGCGGGACCAGGGCAAGGGAGGTGGTGTGCTGTCCTGCATCCCTGCTGTCGCCAGCATGAGTAAAGTGTCAGCCAAGCTCTCGGGGCTCCGGTTGCACAAGCTGGCGGAGCTGCTAGGAAGCGGCTGCCGCTGGGGAGACAGACAGACTTGGCTGCTGCCAGGCCCTCAGCGCTGCCATCCCAAATGGATTTACCAGAAGCCGGGAGCAAACAGCGTGTGCCGGAGCTGCTGGGCATTCCTGGGCTTTGCCACAGTGTTGCTGTGGTGGGTTGACCATGGCTGGCTGCCAGACGCCCACCCAGCCGCTCTCTCACTCCCCCTGCCTTGACAGGATGGGGGAGAAAATAAGATGGGGAAGCTCCTGGGTCAAGACAGAGAAGGGGCAATTACTTTGCAGTTACTATCACAGGCAAAACAGACTCGACTTGAGGAAAACTAATTTGATTTATTTCCAATTCAAATAGATGAGAAACAGAGGAAAAATTAAAACAACTCCTTCCCCCCCTGCTCTTCTTCCCAGGCTCCACTTCACTCCTTCTCTCCTGACTCTTCTGCCTGCCCTCCCTGAGTGGCACAGGGGGACTGGGGCTGTGGCCGGTCCATACCAGTTCCTCTCTGCTGCTCCTTCGTCCTCGCACTTTTCCCTTCTCTAGTGTGGGGCCTTCCGTGGGCTGCAGTCCTTCAGGATGAACCTGCTCCAGCGTGGGCTCCTCTCCAGGGGCTGCAGGGGAATCTCTTCTCCGATGCCTACAGCTCCTCCTTCTCCTTCCTCTCTGACCTTGCTGCCCGGGAGGTCTGAGCTCTGCGATCAAGAGACCCTGGTGCTAATGTCTTTAGAGGCTCTGGGGCTACTGGAGTCCAAAGTGCTTTTTCTTCTGGGATTTTTTAGGAAAATAAGCTCACTGGGCCATAGATACTGTGCAGGAACTCCTAAACCACTGCCCGCCACCCTCTATCCATCATGACCATGTGCACTGTGGTCCTACAACAGCGTGATGGTCCCTGGTGCTCTTTGGCTTTCCTGGGTTAGCAGCAGGGTAAGGGAGGAGTTGGAGTTGTGTTGTTTCCTTGACAGAGCTGGAACAAACCTGCCTGGTGAAAGGCAGGAGATGACCTTGCTGCGCTCTGCATCACTGGCACCACTGCATGGGGTGACATCCCCCAGCAAGGTTGTATCGCGGTGCGGTCCAGCTTTTGATGCCCATACATCTCCACTCCTTGGCATTGGTAAAGCATGCCCAGCTCCTGCTGGGAATCACTCCGTTGATGGAGGATGGTGGGAGGGTGGTGGAACCAGTAGTAGAGCCAGGCAGAGGTGACAGCTGGCTCAGAAAGCACACCTGTGCGGTGAGGCTTGTCTCCAGCACTTCTCATATTGCTTTCAGTTAGAGAGCTATCAAACTTGACTGTGGAAGTCTGGGTGGATGCTGGTTTGAAATGGCAATTGTGGGGTTGAAGCCAACTGAGATGATGCTACTGAGCTCTGCCGTCAACTTGAGTGGTCCCAACCCCTCTTCTCTCCCTCCCTAGCACCCACGGACTCGGATGGGCCCCTCTACCTGCCATACAAGACGCTCGTGTCCACCCTCAGCAGCATGGTGTTCAGTGAGGGGGAGGCTCAGCAGCTCATCGAGATCCTGACGGAGAAAGCGGGCATCATCCAGGACACCTGGCACACGGTAGGGCTGCCAGCGCCGTCGTGGGCGCCTGCTGCTCTACCAAGCCTCGGGAGGTGCGGAGGGGAGGGAAGGCGCCCTGTTTTCGGGCAGACTGGCCCTGAGGGTCATCCTTGGAGGCCGGAGCTGAATTTTCCCCTGGAGCAGAGGGCAGGATCCCACGCGTGTGGCGTGGAGGGGATGGGCCTGGAGTTGGTGATCCCCACTGATGTGCCACCCTGCCCTGGCAGGCCACGCAGAAGGGTGACCCAGTCGCTGTCCTGAAACGCCAGCTGGAAGAGAAGGAGAAGCAGCTCGCTGCCGAGCAGGAGGATGCGGCCGCTGCCAGAAACAAGCTGCGGGAGCTGAGCAAGGTGAGCACCACGCAGCCCTCCCTGCATCCCCGGCATGGGCTCTGCTTATCATGGTCACGCCAGTGTGCCTGCCACTCCCCGCATCTCATCCCCCTTGGAGGCGAAGCCCAAGAGATGTCTGGGCCTTTCACCTGTTTGCTGTTTTCCCCCCCAAAAAGGGTAGAAGATCCCCTCCTGACCTCAAATCCTGGGCCTGATCCGGCCCGGGAAGGCACCAGCCCAAGGAGCCAGAGGGTAACACCTGTTGGTAGCCGCAGGAGAAGCAGGGGAAAGCCCTTCCCATAAGAGACTGCAACTTTCTGCTGCTTTAGGGAGGAAAATAAATCCCTTTTTGTCTCTCCCCGGCTCCCCTGAGCTGAGAAAGAGATGGTCCGTCTCTTTCTAAGGAGCCTGACCCTATTTACAGCCCTCTTCCCCGACTCAGACCCCCATCTCCACCTCTTTTTAGGTTTTGGAAGTTGGAACAGATGCCTGCCATGCTGGGCTCGGTACCAGGCAGGACCCGGCAGCCTTCAGGCAGGAGAGAAGGCAAAACCCTCCAGGGTGCATGGGTGCTGTGCTAAACCCCTGCCTGTGCCGACTGCATGGGCAGCCCAGCCCAGAGCATCCCTGCCTCGGCACGGAGGCGGAGGATATTTATTTTAATCTTTTTTTTTTTTTTTTTTTAAATTCCCCTGCTTTGCCCCAAACTTTGTGTGGTGATATTGATCCCAGGGGGTGAAAAAATTAAAAATTCCAGGCTGTCTTACTCCTTTCTCTTAGCTGGCCCAATGTGGAACAACAGTGGCATCCAGTGGCCACAGAGCCCAAAACAAAATGCAGGAGGAAATGTAAGTGCTAAACGGCATAGCTGGGCATGGGGGCAGCTCCGAAAGGGCTGAACTTTTGAGTCTTCTGAGCTAGGAGGCCACTGATTTTGCATCCCCTTAAGGCGGGGAAACTCATGCGCTGAGGACTAACTGGGGAACTTCTCTCCTCGAAGGAACTGGCGGCTGAGCGGGCCAAGGCGGTGGCCATGGAGGGCAAGCTGAAGGAGCAGCTGCTCGCCCGTGAGCGGGAGATCGCCGCGGTGCAGGCACGCATGCAGGCCAGCTACCAGGACCACGTCAGCGAAACGCAGCAGCTCCAGGGCAAGGTGAGCCCCATGCTGTGCTCTGCAGCTTCCTCCTCTGGCTGCCGGGTGGCTTTTGGTGGCAGATGCTGTGGTCTTTTGCAGAAGACTGAGATGTGGGAGGGGACCAGAGCCTTGGGGAGGGGCGAAACCCCGTGATGCTCCTGGATTGTGGTGCTTGAGGGAGTAGGGGCACGCGGGAACATCCTCATGGGATGTTGCATCCCTTGGGGCTGTCAGCATCAGTAGACACCCCCCTGTGTTGCCAGTCCCACTTGCTCATCACATGGGCTTCACAGGGAGAGCAAAGGGGCCAGCGGTGGCATTAACCCCTGTTGGGCTCTTCTAGATCCGGACCCTGCAGGAGCAGCTGGAGAATGGCCCCAACACGCAGCTGGCTCGTTTGCAGCAGGAGAACTCCATCCTGAGGGACGCCCTCAACCAGGCCACCAGCCAGACAGAGAGCAAGTAAGGCCGGGGCCGGGGGCAGAGGCTGGGGCTGCCCTCTGGCAAACCCTGGGGGCTGGCTGTCCATCAGGCTTGGTCATCCCCTTTCCTGAAGGGGCCTCCGCAGACACCCCAACTGGCTAGAGGTAGAGCAGGGAGCGAGGAAGAGCTTGCCAAAGGGCTTTTGGGGGGCTGGCAGGGGAAATGAGGATGTTATTCCCCATGCCAAGGGGAAGGGCAGGGGGAAAGCCTCTCTGCTTTGGGGGTCATCTGTGCTGATGCTAGAGCCAGCAGGCTGCAGGGGAGGGAAGAAGGGGCCAGAAGGTGCAGTGGTGATTGGTGATTCCCCCCGTAGGGGAGCTCATACTCTCAAATTCTGGAAGAAATACAGCTGGCTCTTTGACAGGAGTGATGCTGCAGAGATCCGAGACCTGTCCGGTGCCTGCAGAACAAATGGGAGCTAGGTAGAAGGATTTCACGCTCCTTTTTATAGGAAGTCTGAGATGGCTGGTGCTTAACAGCGGTAAAATAATTACAGACCGGACTCCAGCTGCTGAGAGCGCTTCCTCTTGTGTCTGGGAACGCAGATCCTCGCGCCCTCTACTTCATGAGAAAGGAATGTCTCCTGTGATTGAAATGCAGCTTTTGAAAAGTGATTTGTCAGCTCTTTCCATCCCCTCCCTGAAGGACCAGGCGTGTCCTAGAAACAGGCGATCGCTGGGCCCACAAGAGGATGTGTCCCCCCACTAGGTAACATCAGAGATGCTTGGCTGGCCTGTGGGCTAAAATAACCCTGCTTCTCTTGGTGCAGGCAAAACGCTGAGCTGGCCAAGCTACGGCAGGAGTGCAATAAGCTGATGAAAGAGCTGTCGGAGAAATCGGAGGTGCTGCAGCAAGAGGAGCAGCAGAAGAAGAGCTGGGAGATCAAAGCAGTGGCCTCCGAGAAGCAGATCGAGCAGCTGCAGGTCAGGCAGGCGCCGGTGAACCCGCTCCCCTCACAAAGAGATGGGGCGGGTGGCTAAATCGCATGGGATCCGTGCACTTGGCCACGGGAAGAGCTTGGAGGGAGATGAGCATCCACGGTTGGAAAGCAAGCTGCCTCGTGAATCTCTTAATTGCCTCCCCCCCCGCCCCCCCCCGCAGTTAGTTTGTCACATGCGATGTGCATTTTTGCAGCCTCACCAGCAAAGCCCAGGGATCACAATGCCCTGGTTGAAGCCATTCTTCCTGTGAGGCTCACGAGCCTGGTGTGAAGGTGTTGGGGGGGAAGCCTAGATGGTACACGCTGCTGGGTGGTACCCTAAGGTAAGAGAGGAAACCCACTGGCGGTGGGTGCTCTTTCTCGACTCAGCTGTTTTTCAACCTGTTGCTCTCCTTCCTTGGTGCAGGAGGTAGAGCTTGTGGCTTTTTTGTTGTCACCAAGGTGTGGCTGGGTTTGGGGTTTTTCGGGGTGTTTAAAGGGCACCTCCCAAGCAGAGCCTGTGGGCACGCTGTCGGCAGAGGAGTGGTGGTGCCTGGCCTGCAGGCAGGATGTATCCATGCAGGGAAGAGCATCTCCTGTGGGGGTGGCAGTGGTCCTGCTGGGATTCGGCGAAGCCGGGGGCTGGGAGCATTGATCCTGCGTACCCCTGACCTGAGAACTTGCACTTCTTTCTCTCGGGGCGGGCAGACAGGGTGAGGGATGTGATGTGTCCCTCCTGCACCTCCTGTGGTCTCCAAATTGCTCTGGCCTCTTTACGAAGCAGCTGTGATGGTGCAGACCTTTACCTGCGCGTGCCAAAATGTTTTTTTAGAGGTGATCCTAGAGCAAGGGGCTTTCAGTATCCTTCGTCTTAATTTTTCGGGTACCTGGGGATGCATGTCTCTTTTGGGCGGGCCGGTTTTGGCCCCTGCTGCTTTTGCAGGTGAGGAGCAAGGGGTTGACGTGGGCACACTGCCGGCATGAAGGCAGAAGCCGCTTTCCTGGCTCAGAACACCAGCTTCTAGGCATGCTTTTAGGAGAACTTCTCCAGGGCTGTCAGCTTGCTGCACGCCTTAATACTAATTATATAAATCATACTAGCTGGAAGACTTTAAAACCCACGATGTATTGAAGGTGCCTGTGGTGCTAGGGAGAATGTGCTCCATGGTAACACCTGGAGCTCTGAGCTGAGGATATGGGGTCAAGTCCTCAAAAAATGGAGAAGCCCTACTTCTGGAAGTGATTCTGGAAGCATCACTTAGCCAGAGACCAGGCTGCTGGTTTACCTTCTTCTGTCCCCTCCATGCAAAGCAATGTCTTTGCATCCGCAACGCTGTGACTCGTACCCATAGAGCTGCTGGTTTGCGGCACNAAAGGAAAAAAAAAAAGTCTTCCCTGGCCCAAACCGCACAGAAAATTCCTCCGCGTGTGGAAACATGTGGCTGGGTGTCTCCATCCTGTTAAGCACTGTGGCAGTACCTCTCCCTGCTGGCCTGGGGCTCTGCGTTAGGACCAGGGCTTTAAGAGGTTTTTTTCAGACCTTAGCTCTCGGGAGAAGAAGAAGATGGCCGTGGTCTTGGCCCAGAACCGAGACGCTCGGGTGTTGTCTGCTTCCCACTTGAGGGCTGGCAAATGATAAAACACGAGCGCAAGGCAAGATGCTTCGTGCACAGGGGGAGCGTGGGGGAAGGATGACTTAACCCCCCCCCCGAAGCACAGCTTAAAAATAACATTATGCGACACATGGAGCTTTGCTTCAAATTGGCCGGGGTGCCTGGCACGCTACGGAAAGCCTTCTCTTCTGCCGTGCAGGCTTCCCAAAGGGAGGTGGAGGCGACGCTGCAGAAGAGGCTGGATGAAGTAAGCGACGAGCTCCGCAAAACCCAGAGCAGCTACAAAAGCCTGTTAGCAGAGGTGGAAAAGGCCAAAGGGCAGCAGCAGAGCATTGCCGGTAAGGACCTCGGATCAGCACGGGGAGAGCTGTGGGGCAGACTTGGAGCTTTCAAGGCTGGTGGGGCTGTTTGGGGCAGAACATGTAGACCTGGAGTTGAGTTGGGATGCTTGGTGTTGATGTGAGCAAGATGCAGGACTGGTCCATAGTCCTATCCTAGGATGCCACTCCAATACCTCTCCCTTCCAGCCCTTTCTGTGCCTCCTGAAAGCATCCATGGCCAAGGCTTCTTTGCCCAAGGGTCCTGCTTGGGAAGGGTGGGGAGTCTCCAAATTTATTTGCAGTTACCTTATTGTGTTTCTCATCCCTTCCTCCGACAGAACTGCAGGCCAAGCTGCTGAGCTCCGAAACAGAGGTTAAAAGCAAGTTGCTGGAGCTGGACAATGTGAAGGGGAAGCTGCAGGATGCCAGCTCGGAGAATGCGAAGCTCCTGGAGAGGATCAAATCCATCGAAGCTCTGCTGGAGGCAGGCCAGATGAGGGAGGCGGAAAAAGACAGAAGCTTGCAGGTCGCGTGCTCGTTCAGTTGGGGTGGGAGGAGGAGATGAGGTTGCACTGCTCCAGCAAGTGTTTTTGCACTGTGTTAGCACAGTACTTGTGCTGCCTTTGCTCTGGGATCCCCTCTGGGATGCTGCAGAAAGGGCTGACCCACATCATGTGCCTCGGACACGTAACGAAAGTGCTTTCTCTCTTCCAGGCAGCCAATGAAGCAGAAATGAAGCAGCTGCAGTCAAGGTGGGTTTAAGGTGCACATGGAGACTGCTACGGCACCTCCAACTGGCTGTCCATGTGTCCCAGGCTTCCCTGAGCATTCTGTTAGGCAGGCTTGGGGACCGCAAAGCTGGGAAGACAAGGTCAATCCTGGCCAACACAGCTGTTTAAAATATTAATTGGCTCCAGTGCTGGCCCCAAATAACAGCCAGTCCATTCTGAAGTGAGACTGTAATTGCTGGCAGACACATGGACGCTAACTGCTCTTGAGGAACAGGAGGTTCTGGTGGTGTTGGTGCTGGGGCTGGAATGTTTCTGATCCAAGATGCTGCTCAAAGCTGGGCTAGCCAGAGGAGGTTTTTTAGGGTTGTTTCCAGGTATTTCCAAGGATAGAGATTCACCACCTCTCTGGGTCCCCATTCCAGTGTTTGATAATCTCTTCCACCCCCAGTGCAGAAAGGTTTCCAGGCATTTAATTGGAGTTTCCCACATCACAACTCATGCCTGTTGCCCCTTGTCCATGTGCTGGGCACCTTCAGGAAGGCTCAGGCTCTGCATGGAGGGAAGGTTTCTCAGGTGCCCCTACTGCCAGCGAGCATCCAGCATTCCTCTAAAGGAGGGCAGCTGCTTAGTTGTCCTGAGACCCCCAGGAGAGTTGGGTGGTTCTTGTCAAGGACCTGAACCTTCCTTGATGTGCTCAAGCTGAGGCTCCCTTCGGGGCAGATGGTGGAGCTGAGGGTGTGGAGGGAAGCTCTAGTCAGCAGCCCTGATTTATGGTTGCTCAAGATAGTAGGATGATACTTTTAAAATGCAGAACTGTGGCTATCTCAGCCTAACGAGCTGTGGACGGGAGTGTGTCGGGAGCAGTCCCAGTTGTGTAAGCCGGAATTTCTGGCCTTTGGATCAGGTCACTTCTTCCTCTTGTCCTGGGTGTACAGCCAGCCAGCCACTTGTTTGCTTGTTATTGGTGGTAAGCCAGTAGAAAACTAGATCCCACTCCAGCATTGCCAGGGCTGTGGTTTTCAGTCCCACTCCCTCCTCCTCCCGCTGTGTGTAGATCCCGGGGCAGACGGGGATAGGAAGGGCTGTGATCCCCTTCTTGACAGCTCACTATCTGGGAGGGAAGTGGATGCTGAGACTCATTCCTGCATCCTGCCCTTCCAGGCTTCAGGAGAAGACGGACCAGCTCTCGTCCTTGGAAAGGGAAGCCACAGAGCTGCGAGAGGCGATGGAGCAACAGAAGATGAAAAACAACGTACGTGAGTGAACCGGGCTCAGCTTTTGCTGCTCACAATTTTTTCCTCCAAAACCCAGGTCACAGAATCACCGAATGGTTGGGGTTGGAAGGGATGTCTGGGGATCATCTAGTCCAACCCTCCTACCAGAGCAGGGTCACCCAGAGCAGGTTGCACAGGAACGCGTCCAGCCGGGTTTTGAATGTCTCCAGGGGTGGAGACTCCACCAGCTCTCTGGGCAGCCTGTGCCAGTGCTCTGCCACCCTCAGGGTAAAGAAGTTCCTCCTCATGTTTAGATGGAACTTCCTATGTTCAAGTTTGTGCCCATTACCCCTTGTCCTGTCACTGGGCACCACTGAAAAGAGCCTGGCCCCATCCTCCTGACACCCACCCTTTAAGTATTTGTAAGTGTTGATAAGATCCCCCCTCAGCCATCTCTTTTCCAGACTAAAAAGACCCAATTCCCTCAGCCTTTCTTCATAAGAGAGGTGTTTCAGTCCCCGATCATCTTGGTAGCCCTTTGCTGTACCCTCTCCAGCAGTTCCCTGTAGATCTCTGGGGTTTGAATGACAGCCCATCATAGTTGGCTACCAATGGCTCTGTGGTGTGGTCAGAGGCTCTTCCAGCCTCGCAGAGCACGTGAGGCATGGCTTCGTCTGCTGGAAAGCAGGAATCCCCCTGGCAGGCCTGCGCAGCTTGAGGTGATGGGCTGCAGTGTGTCTGTCCCCTGTTCTCTTGGGAGGTTTAGGACCTGGTAAGCCAGGGAGATCCTACCGCAGCAGGGTAAGGCAGTCAGTTCCCTGAGCAGCGATCCTTCACACCTCGTTGCTCCTCTGCACCTTATCTCTCTACTACAAGGTGGTATCAGTTGTGTGGAGGCGACCTTGCAGCCCCACTCTTGGCCTGTGTCCTCTCCAGGCAGCTCTGGGCATCCTGAGGGCTGCTTCTGGAGCTCCTGCCTCCATCCAGCTCTGGTCTGCTCCCTCAAGGCCACCGCCTGAGTGATGGTGCTGCCTTGGGCCCCTGCATGGATGGAGGAGAAAGGAGCGCGCATGGGCAGTGGGTTGGAAGACCCTTGACAAAAGCGATGGGCAGCTGCCCATTTTCCTGAGTGGAGGCTTTGAAATCCTCCGCAGTACCAACAAGCATCTTGGTGGCCTTCGGCATGATGTGTGGCTTATTGCCCTCTGTGTGTGGTCTCAGCAGGACCTTCGCGAGAAGAACTGGAAAGCAATGGAAGCGTTGACCACAGTGGAAAAGGCATGTGAGGAAAAAGTACTTGCTGCTACAAAAGCAAAGGTGAGCCCGGCATTTCTCTCTAGTGGTGATGCTGGTGTTGTAAGGGAAACGTTCAGCCTCCCCAAGCCACCAGACGTGCTTGCCCTGGGTTGCCTGCCTCCTCTGAGGAGCAGCGCTGGCCCAGCCCTCCTGCCAGTTTCTCCAAAGTTTGTCTTGAGGGACATGTATCCCCAGTACAGGTCATGGTTGGGGAACCGCGAAGATGAGTGAACTGCAAGGGATGTTTTGGTGGTTCTCAGGGGCAGTAGTTTTCTCTGTTGGCTGGTTTCCCCGTGCCGGCTCACCCCTGTAGGCACCAAAAAGCAGGACTGGTATCAGCAGCCTGGCCAGCAGGTGGCCCAGACCTCCATCCCATGCCAGTTTGTCCTTCTTACAGGAAGAGCTGGCCCAACAGCTGGACATGCTCCAGATGCGAACCAAGCAGACGCTGCTCTCTGCCCTCCCCGGAGTCACCATGTCCTCACAGCAGGTGGGCACGGGCTTTCTCAGACCCCCACAGAGCCTCCGGCACGTTGGAAGGACAGATGTCTAAGTGTCTTTTTTCTTCCCCGTCCTCTTTTTTTCAAACTCAGGATTATGACACGTGGCTACAGGAGTTTAAGGAGAAGACCGTGGATGTGCTAAAGCAGCAGACGATTACAAGAGAGCTCCCGGTCAGTGAAGGGGCTGGAAAGTGGAGGGGTGAGGGAGTGCCTGAGGGTCACTCGTTTCTTTTCCTCACCTTGCTCTCCATTTCTTCCCTCTCTTTTCAGGATGCAGCACTTAAATTAAAAGAGGCAGAGGAAGCGCAAAGCACTTTACAAGCAGAATGTGAGCAGTATAGAACTATCCTTGCAGAGACGGTAAGTTGCGGCCTTGGCTGCAGCTGTGTTGGTCTTCCACTGGAAATACCTCTTGAGAGGTCTTCTGGCAGCCCAGGCTGGCCGTGGACTCATGGTGGGCATCCCTCAGTATGTCGGGGGGCTGCCGTGTGGAAGACTATTTGCCAGTGAGACAGGGGAATAGGAGAAACCTGAATTTCTAGAGCTCTTCTTCAGCCTTAATTGTGTTGGAAACCTTCCTGGTGGTGGTGGGATGTGGCACAGCAGGGACTCTGATGAGTAGGGTGTCTGAGCCAGCCTGCTGGGAGCCCCTAGCCCCACCTAGGGGCATGTAATTCTGTCACCCGTTCTTTGGCCCAAGTCCTTGGAGAGGCATTGGGTATTCCAGGGCTTCCAGCCCTGACGCTGCTTGGCTTGGGAGGGCTGGAGGAGGTTTGGGCTCAGCTGAGGCTTCGCCAACAGGAAGGGATGCTGCGAGACCTGCAGAAGAGCGTGGAGGAGGAGGAGCAGGTGTGGAAAGCAAAGCTCACAGCGTCTGAAGAGGAACTCCAAAAGGTGTGTGTTTGGGGTCCACCTGGGTTTGTCGCTCGTGGAGCTGGACGTGCAGGAGCAGAGGGACTGTTGGCTGTAAATGGGATGGTGACCCTAACTGTTCCTGCCAACCTTGAACTCTTGGGACACAGGGACTTTCTGTTCCCAAATCCACCCCTCCTGTCACCAAACCAGCAGATAAGAAGCCCAGCTAAGCCTCTCTTTCTCCTGAATCCCACCTCCCTGCCTGGTGTGTGCCTAGACCCTGCCAGTGGAGCTGGAGGAATGGTTGTAGCTCCCCGGTTCAGGCATGGTAGCTGGGAAACCACATCACCGCTTCAGTAATCCAAGCTCCAATGCTTGGAAATGAGGCTGACCCCTCCTGGTGGGCCCTGGCTTGACAGGAGGAGAGCACGTGCCGGACTCTTGGACTCCCATTTCCAGAAGAACTTGGCTTGCTCTCAAAACCCAGGTTAACCTTGGCATTCATTGAGCCTTCAGAAAGGAGCTGAGGTCCAAGCCACGTACTGCACATAGTTTTGGGTCCAGCTGTCTGTCTAGCTCTGGGTACTGCTCTTCCTAGTTAAAAAGCCAGCTGGCAGCTGCCAGAGAGCCGTTGTTGCCCAGGAGTTTGGTGGGGAGCATGATTCCTGAGCTCTCGTGACTTAGCTGGAGTCTAGGAGAACTTGGCTGGCCGTGCCTTTTCTGCAAAGCGGACTTATCTCCTCCGTCCTGAATGCAGAACTGAGATGAAGCTACTTTCTATGGTCTGGCTGCTCCCCATCCATCACATGGGGTTTTGAAGCTCACTGGGGCCACAGGGAGGTGGGGGAGTTCTTGTACAAGAGATCTTTGATTTCTCAGCCCGTTGCTGGCTCCTGCAGCGCCAGCGCTGCCGCTGCTGAGGGCTGGTGTAGGATTGCACGGGGATGACGTGGCTGCTGGTGTGTGCTGGCAGCAGGGTATGGGTGATGGGATGAACGTCTGGTGGCTAGGCGAGGTCCCAGAGCAGTCCTGCCTCTCTGTGGAGAAGAGGTGAATTCCTCCTTTTCAAAAAATTCAGCAACCGTGGAGTCCTCTTCCAAAATCAGTCCAAGTTTAAATGCAAACCCCATGCTTTTCCTGATAGCTTGACTTGTCTTAATAGCAAAGTCCATGACACCTCATTGGAAAGTCTACCTTGCTGTTTCCAAACCAAAGGCGCTTTCAGTAGGAAACTTGCACTGAGTCCGGTGCCAGTTTCTTGGGTGTTGAAAGCTGCCTGCAGCCAGCTGAAGTCCTGCAGGCAAAAGCTGTTACTTTACTCCACGATTTACAGCCTGGGCTTGTTGGACTAGCCCTCTCTGCGAAGAGGAGCTCCTGCCCTGCAGGCTGTGGAGCTCTGCTTTGGTGTCGGGTCTCTTCTGCACTTGGGTACAGGATGAAGTGGGAGAGGTGGGAATGAAACACTGGCTGGTTTTTGGTTGAATAAAAGGTGCTTAGTGTCCACGTTGAGATGCCGTTCACTGACCTTCTCTGATCCTGTCTGGCTTAGTCGCAACTCCAGCTGAAATCCCTTGAAGACATGGTGGAGAAGTTGAAAGCAGATCTGCAGAGCACGGATCAGGTGAGGCTTTTTTGGGTATGGGAGAAGGTCCCCGCGCAGGTGCCAGACGGACGCGTGCTGTGCTTGGGCTGAGTCAGGACCCAGCTCCTGACTCGTCCAGGGGAAGGCAGGCTTAGACCATGGGATGTTTGGGATGTGTTGGACCTCAGTCAGCTCCCTCCTGCTTTCCTCCCTTTTAATCCAGCTAAAGGAATACACCTCTCTTCTGGAAACACAACTGGAAAATCACTTGGAGACAGCCAGCTCTGAACGCCAAAACTACACAAAAGAAGTTGAAGTCGTAAGTGTGGTGGCCGTTACCTTCTTAAACGCTTCTTTCTTCTAAGCCTGACTCACCACCCATCCGTGTGTCGGGGATTTGGAGAGTGCCCCAGGGATCTGCAACTTTGCAAAGCAAGAGAAAACAGATGGAGGTGTTTGCTGCAGTCTGGGTTGTAGACACGTAAAGTCAGCAGATCCATTGGCAGGATGATGGGACAGGGAGATCTGTATGGAGATGCTGTCCACTGCTCCTCGGTGGCCTTGGGATTTCTGTGTCTCAGGTGAGACAGAGCTATCTCACTGCCATCTCTCTGAGCAGGTATCAGCAGGCAGATTAGCAAGTGATGCCAACGTGGCCTCTTTGAGAAGATGTTGCACCATAAAAATGCTTCCTTGGGTCAAAGGGCTCCAAAACCAAGTGCATAAATGGACTTTTTTTCTTTCTTTCTTTCTTTCTGCTCCTCCTCGACAGTTGAGGCAGCTCTTGTCAGAGTCCCAGAAGCAGCTGGAGGCGGCAAAGACGGAAACGCAGAAGCAGAGCAAGGAGCTGGCCCTGGTAAGGGGGGACCCCGGAGGGCCCTGCTGGGACCTCGCTGCTCTGCCTGGGCACGGTTTGCAAATGTGGCTGTGGGGCCAGCATCCTCCCTGCGGGTTCGGGGAGGGGAGGAAGGACGGCCCCAGCGCACAGGGAAACCCGGTCCTGCCAGGCATCAGACCGATCTGGCTTTCAGAGGGGATGTTTGAGACCCAGGAGGAGATTTTTATTCGCCTGCCTTTCTTCCCGTGATGGGGGTGGGAAGGAAGGGAGAGCAGCAAGGCTTGGGCAAGTTGGCATGTAGCAGAAAAAACCCATCTGCCCCACCACTGGTTGGTGGTTACCCCAACACCACCCTGGGGCAGGGGTTTGGGTGCCTTAAGCATCCATCCATCCATCCATCCATCCATCCATCCATCCATCCGTGGATGGGAGGTCTGAGGCTGTGCAGCCCCTCCGTAGGGGTCCCTTGGGGAGCTGAAGGATGGGGCTAGGTTTCTGCGGGCAAGTCGGGGAGAGCACTGGGATAGAGGGGCAGGAGAGCCAGCAGACCTGCCAAAACCATGAGAGCTTTTGCTTGTAAATCCGTACTTCGTTTGGGAGAGGCTCAGGAGGTTGTATTTAAAATCCTGGGCGGTGCGGCTGGCTTGCAGAGCGGCTCAGAGCGGAGTGAGCCGGGACTATGGTTTCCTTTGGGTGCCGTGACTCTTCCCAGCCTCGCAGCTGCCACCATCCAGCTCCCTCAGCGAGCCGGTGCAGCCCCTTGCTCTTGAGGGAACGTGGCGTGGGGTCGTCGCTAGCCTTAATCTCATTAGGTGGGCAGGCGATTTTAAGTGTGGAACACATTTGTGTTCATCCGGTCACCTTCCCTTGCTTCTGACCAAGGCAGGCTGTCCTCTTGCAGCTTGACCACCCGAACTGCTGCAGCGCAGGGTGGAGCGCCGGTAGATGGAGTTGGGGGGTGGGGGTGGGGGCGGTAATCAGGGACGGGAGCAGTGTTCAAGTAACTACCTCCCCAGCCATCCCAGCTGTGATCGATGCCACCCTGCCTCGATTGCTTTATTTCACCCCTCGGCTATGTTAGTGCAAACCCTCAGCAGTGGCTTTAAATCCAAGGTGTGAGTGATGGACGGAGAGGAGAGGAGGTGTGAGGGCATGTGCTCTGCACCCCTAGGAGCTGTCGTGCCTCAAGCTGCCCAGGTTAGGTGCCACCATCCTGCAGTCTCGCAGAAACTTGAGGTGGCTTTCCAAACGTTTTCAGCTCGTGTGCAAGCGAAAAAAAGCCGACAGACTTTACCTGTAGGTCCTTGTGGCTCTTGTAACAGCTGCGGTGCGGGGACATGTAACTGAGCAAGGCTTGCTGGTCCTCCTTCCAGGTCAGGCAGCAGTTGAGTGAGATGAAGAGCCACATGCAGGATGGAGAAGTAGTGGGGTTACAAGCTGACCCCAGCGAGCCTGCGCCCCTCAAGGTTAGGGTGGTGAGACCGCTGCCTGTGGAGGCGCTGACCCTTAACCGTGTCCCTTGTCCTGTCTCACCTTCTCTAACCGCATGGAGAACCGCACGTGGCTTTGCTCAGGGCTGTCATGGCTGTGTCGTGTCCCGTCCTGTGCGTTGGGGGGAAGCCAGCCCCCCGTCCCTTCAACCATGTGTCTTATTCCTGCCGGGAACAAGTCGCCAGCCAGCCTTCACCAGGCTGTTCCCCTTGGGAATCCTCCGTCACGGCGTCAGGCTGGCAGGGTTTTGGGGGAGGCGGGCAGGGGGTGCTGCAAGCCCTTGGACCAGTATTGCCACACAGCGATGCCCCGTTGGGTTTGGGCTTGGGTCTCCTCGGAGGAAGGGGTCACCCCAACAGAGCTGCGCTGGGATCCCTTCCCAGACGGTGGGGATTAGGATTACAGAGGCTCCATAATACAGCCCACCTCCAGCTCCCTGCTGGAGGTGGGCTGAGAGCATTAGCAGTGGCTTTTCCCTTTCAGGCTAACACCTCTGGCCAGTGGCGGTGCTGCCGCGAGCCGAGCTCTGTCTCCGTCCTTTAATCCCGTTAAGTGTGGAGCCTTCTCCCAGGCACAGGGACCTGCCAGGCACGTCTCCACTATGGGGCACCTCTCATCCTTAGTCCCAGCTGGCCCTGCCTGAAGAGCAGGCAAAATTTAGCAATGCAAAGCCAAGCCCCGGGCTCACCATCAGCATCCTCCTGGCTTTTGTGTGGAGAGGAGATGCTGGTACCTATGGCCGTTTGGTGCCCCGTGGAAAGCCTCAGTTTTCATTTCTTCTGTCTAGCCCAGCTTTTTTGGTGATGCCCCCGCTGGCTCATCTCTTGTGTCTTTTTTTTTCTTTTTTTTTTTAATTTTATTTCTGGGTGTTTTACCCTTTTCTCAACACAGTTGAAAACCCAGCTGGAGCAAAACGAAACACTGGTGGAGAAGGAGCAAGTGCTGCGGCAAAAGCTGGCGCTGGAGCTGGAGGAGGTGGGTGTGGGCGAGGAGGATACAAGGCCTTGCAAAGCCTTAATGGGTTCTTGGCCCAATAATTAATTAGAGGAATTAATTTGAAGGTTTTTCCCCATCCCTCTCTGCATCTCGGACATCGCCACATTTCCTCACACATCTGAAGAACTTCTTGCACCAGCTGTGGCATTGCTGGTCCCTCAAATGGCCCCTCTCCCAGTCCCCCCATGGTTTTTGCCAGCACTTTCCCTTGAGGATCAAGGGTTTTAGCTGGGTTTCCTGCTGTTTCTGGCAAGAAGTGCCATCTTCCCGGTGGAAGCAGGATCAGCAAAAGCAATGCATTGTGTTTAGCATCCAACCGTCTGACAGTGGCTGTATAACCTAACTCTTCACCTGGTCCCACCGGGGACCGGGGTCTGTACGGGGCAGGACGTAGGAGGTGCCTGCTGCCATTAGCTTGTGTGTTTATTGAGTTTGTGTCCCCCTTCCAGGCCCAAAGCTCGGCATGCAGTTTGCAAGCGGAGCTGGAAAAGCTGCGACTGGCTGAAAACGCAGCAGCTTCGGACACGGAGGAGGCCCAGCATCTCAAGGTGATTTGGCTGCCCTGCTCTCTTGTGCTTAGTGCTCAGCCAAGACAGCAAAAGCCATGTCCGAGTGGGACTGTGGGCATGATTTATCATTCTTGGGGATGGCGGGGCAAGGTAGATGGTTCCCTTGCAGGTAGCTCCCTGCCCCAGCGCTGGCTGTGAGCTCTGATGTGGCTGAAGGACAGCAGGGTGCAAGTCACAGCCCCTTGATCCATGTTGGCTAAGATATGGGTGATGCTCTGAGCAAACTCTCTCACGGTCTGGGCTTTTCACATATTGGGAAACTGTTCTGCTCCCGTGAGGTTGTCTCAGCCCATGGCATCTCCAGGGAGCCAGAGTGAGCTGTAGCTGGTGGGGTGACACCTGACCCCTATGGCGAGGAGGGAGCTGGCTGCTCCAATGACTAGTGGCCACCGAGGCAGCTCGGTGCAGATCCAAGGTGACCCAAGGTGTTTTGGAGGGGGGAAGGTCACCAGATGGCAAAGGGAGGCTCAGGCAGATGCCTTCTTTTGACTCCCATGTAGGAAAGACTTGAAAAAGAAAAAAAATTAACAAAGGACCTGGGCCAGGCAGCAACCAAACTACAGGAGCTACTGAAGGTTACCCAGGACCAACTGGCCAAAGAGAGAGAAACGGTGAAGAAGTTGAAAGAACAGCTTCAGGAAGCGGTACGTGTGGTGGTCATGGCCATCCCTCCCCTTTACGCCGGTGGAGACCACGGGGAAGTGTGCGTCAGGCAGTGGTTTAAAACCAGAGGCCAGGTGGCACGTGCTTCCAGAAACCGTCTGGTTGGCTTTTGGGAATCCCTGGAACCACACGAGATGGTGGTCATGGTTCTCCCTGCCCAGAAGGCAGGACCTGGCCCATCTGTGAAATGGCGTTGTTGTTTGAGCTGCCATGAGAATGAAGTTGAGACCCAGCTGAGTGACCCACCTCTGTTTTCCTTCTCCAGGGGGAAGAGGACAGTTCGAAGGAAGGGACTTCAGTTTGACGAGTCTGTGACGTAGACCTTACCGTTCAACTTACCAAAATGCCTTACACATTCCTAAAAATAAAAATATATGCTGAATTTACTGTAGATAAAAGATACAAGCCATTAGTGACCCAAAACCTAGTTTTGAAACTTTAAAAAAAAAAAAACAAAACACAAAAAAACCCCAGCCAGTAAACACTGCAGGCGTACGTTTGTAAGAAAATCTTCATACTGTTTTGTACAAGTGTTTGTTCCCCAGGGAGCCGCTCTGGTCACGTTGGGGCGAGCGCTGGGGCTTCACCCTCCTGTTGATGCAGAACCCACGAATGTGTGAAAAGGGAAGACTGTGTTTGTACATCAACTGGTGCAATTATTATTATATATTTTTTCCTCCTTTTTTTTTTTTTTTTTTTTTTTTTTTTTTTTTTTCCGTTCCNGAATGAAAGAAGTGTGAAAGTCAGACCTACCATGGAAGGAAGCCGCTCTTTTGAGGGGTGGCTCTTGGCACGTATCCTTTTGTGTATTTCTGGGTGTCGATGCAATTAAAATGATGTAGTGAAAAGAGCTTGTCCCTGCTTTATTTTTCTGGTTATTAGTTAATTATTATTATTTTTTTTAAATTTGCAGGCCAGGCAGGTCTTTGGGGTCACTGAAGAAGGACCTGGTATAAGCAAAGGAGAGAAGGGTTTCCTCACAGGTTCCTGTGTTTCCACAGTGGTGGGGACATGGTGGCAGCGGACATGGTGGCAGCCAGGACAGGGTGCCGCTGCTCCCCTGCCACTGGGTCAGAGCCAGGCCAG
>VWZL01000106.1:873490-889745 GCA_013396915.1 Stercorarius parasiticus | reverse complement strand
TTTTTTTGGAATGAAAGAAGTGTGAAAGTCAGACCTACCATGGAAGGAAGCCGCTCTTTTGAGGGGTGGCTCTTGGCACGTATCCTTTTGTGTATTTCTGGGTGTCGATGCAATTAAAATGATGTAGTGAAAAGAGCTTGTCCTTGCTTTATTTTTCTGGTTATTAGTTAATTATTATTATTTTTTTTAAATTTGCAGGCCAGGCAGGTCTTTGGGGTCACTGAAGAAGGACCTGGTATAAGCAAAGGAGAGAAGGGTTTCCTCACAGGTTCCTGTGTTTCCACAGTGGTGGGGACATGGTGGCAGCGGACATGGTGGCAGCCAGGACAGGGTGCCGCTGCTCCCCTGCCACTGNACTGGGTCAGAGCCAGGCCAGCCCCTTGGGGCCCGTCCCTCCTGCTTTGCTCAAACCTCAGCCCTCCCCTGTAATTTTGTCCCTGCGGCTGCTGCGTGGTGGTGGTGAGCCTCCATCGCTGCCAGTCTCTCCGGCCCTCTGCTCTCCCCTTCTTGTGGCTTTCGTTTTTCAATCTTTTTTCCCCCTCTTTTTTTTTTTTCTCTCTTTTTTTTTTTAAAAAAAAACCTGGTTTCTTAGGAAATGGCAGGGGCCACGTGACGGCTCGGTGCCTGTCTCCCCACAATAAAGCTGCTGAGNTTTTTTGGGCCTTTCTTTTTTAAACTTTTTTCCCCCCTTTTTTTTTTTTTCTCTCTTTTTTTTTTTAAAAAAAAAACTGGTTTCTTAGGAAATGGCAGGGGCCACGTGACGGCTCGGTGCCTGTCTCCCCACAATAAAGCTGCTGAGCCCAGTGCTGACATCAGCGGGATTTGAGAGGGGGGGGTGTGTGCAAAGAGGCCCCGAAGCGCTGAGTCCCTCCAGGGTGCGCAAAGAGCCAAGGCTGGGCAGGGGGATGAGGGACAGACCTGCCACCTCCATTTTGTTCCTGGGGAAGGCAGTGCGTGCTCAACCTCTGTACTAGACACCAGAGACTCCACGCAGACGGGACTGGGAAAAAACTGTGTGTCCTGTCATATGTGTCCCCCCCGCCAGCATTGTGGCTGTGATTGAGGAGAGGTGTGCAATTCACGCTTGGGGTTGGGGAGGTGAGACCCCCATCTTTGACCAGGCAAGAAAAGGGGTGGTTGGCAAGGTGAGGGTCCTGCTGAATTTTGGCTGAGGAGGGGACAAGCTGAGAGTCCCCCCTCCCCCAGACCTGTCTCCCATCCTTGTCCAAAGGCACCTGTTTATCCTACACTTGGTGGGGCTTTGCCGGTGGAGGCTCCGCTGAGCCCGTCGATGCTCATTGCAGAAATGGGCTGAGCACCCCAGAGGGGCTGCGCTGAGCCATGGGGAGCAGGGACGCCCGCCGGATTTGGTGAGTGGCTCAGTGACACACCCCCCTCTCCATCGCTTGCCACCTGCCCCTGCCTGGAGGTCATCGCAAGATGGGAGGTGGATGGAGCTCACAGACGCGGCCAGAGGGGAGCTGGTGGCTGCATCTCCTGGCAGGCTGGTGGCCCCAGCCCCTTGCATGGCAGCTGAGACCCCACACACTCATTACAAGCCCTCCTGCTGCTTCCTCCCCCCCCAACCAGCCCTAGCATATCAGGGCTGTTGCACATCCGTGGGCAGCAGCTCCTACGAGTGCTAGGGCTCTGGCAGATGTGTCTCCCCATGCTGGAGGGACACCCTCAACAAGCAGACCTTCACCTTGCAGCCACAATGAGCCTTCAGTTTCTCTTTCTGGACATTGTGACGCCCCGGGAGGACCTCCTGAACCAAGGACCACCAGCAAACTCAATGCAGTTAGCATCGCCGCTCACCATGGAGCGGAGTGCCCGGCCTTTTAAAATCCCCAAAAGTGAGGGAATGCCTGGATTTTACCAGGATTATAAAAAAAAAAAAAACACCGACACCCAACCCATAGGCTGGAGCAAGCAGTTGAGCATATCGGGGTGGCCATCGCCTCCAGAGAGCTGCCGGTAGGAAGGGCCCCAGAGCAGCAGGGATAGCAAAAAGTGATGCAATCCTTCGTTTTTTTCAGTTTTTCGCTTTTGCAACAACGATTTCCTTCATTGTGAGCGCTTATGCAAAACACAGCAAGGTACCCAGGCATTAACACGAGAGCAGTAACAAAGCTCTCCCTCCCCCCACCCCAAAACAGCCAACACAAGGAGGGTGGCTGGCATCCCAAGCGCGCTATGGGGCAGGTGGGCTCCTGTGGGGCTCCAAAAGGCACAGAAGAGCAGATTCGATGTCCCCAGTGTGGGCCCTTCCAGGACATGTTGCCGAACTATCTGTTCTAGAGAGGGGCAAGCTTTTTGTCACCTTTAAACAAAGCTGAAAAACCACCACAGGTCTTCGGAGAAAGATGTTTAGCTTAATTTCCCATACCTGGATTGGTACCTCTGGGATTTTTTTTCTTCACTTGGCCCCTCGGGTGGAAAGGGAAGGACATCCCGAGGGGCTAGGAGCCACCCAAGTCTTGTCACCAGCGTGCAGGGCTGAGGGCCAGCCAGCCCCAGCTCTCCCAGGAGCTGGTGGGATTTCACAATGCACCCGCCCAACAGCATGGGGTTATCTCCTTTCCTTCAGGCAAGCCACGCTGTTGTCTTGTTACCTGTCAGCCTGTGACTCAGGGCAGGTGCAATCAGCAGCCGGGTGCCTGGATGCTGCAACCGGGTACTTCATTGAAAGATCGAGTGATTTTGGATGAGAACGCTGGATCCTTCTGCTGATTTCAGCTGTGGCTGGAGTTACCTTTCAGCCTGGGTACATGGGCTTATCAAGCCACAGATCAGACACTCAAGTTCGTCTTTGCTGGAGCAGCTAAGTAAGGTTTACACCATCCGCTGCTCACGCTCAGGCCTGAATTACCAGTCTCCACCTCCCATCCCCACCTTCTCCCCAGTGCCATGGACAAAAGTGGCTTTTGAGAAACCCTTCCCTGCACGCGGACTCGAAAAATGTTTCTAGCAGCTCTGCTCCTGCCGCAGCTGAGCTGCGCCGCCTGGGCTGCGGTCCTGCTGAGCTTGCGTGGCTCTGAGCTGTGTCCACCACCTGAATCCCTTCACCTTTTTCTTCTTCGTGTAGTCCTGTTAGAATGTAATTTCTCTGCCCAGCAACTGGCCAAGCTGTAGGAAGCATTCCTCATGTTTTCTCCCTGTTTGCCTTACCTTTTCAGAGGGTCTGGGTGATTTGGGAGGAACCTGAACTGCAAGGATTTGAAGCAGTCACAGGAGAAAACATCTTCCCATGCTTTTCATCCCCTCCAACTGCAGAAGGCCAAACAACCTTAGGAGGTCATGAAGTCTGGCCCACTAACTCCTTGATGTGGACAAGCCCGAAGCATTATAACTCTGAAGGTTAAGAGTTAGTGTCAGCACTAGAGTGCAGAAGTACTCTTAGAGTGGCCTCAGGGCTGGCTGTGAGTGTCCTAAAAGCCGCCAAAGCCTCTTAGATCAGCTGAAGCTGTAGGACCACACCTAACCAAGGCCCAAGGTGCCACCTCAGACTTCTCATCCCTCAAAGTCCCGGGACTAAGGCACTTTGTACCCAAGCCCCTGATCCAAGGGCTTTCACATTGTGGGAAGTGCCCTCCTGCCTTCCAGGTGTGACATCCTCCCCTCTTTGAAAGGTCTCCTCCTTCATTTTCTAACCAAAATCCCAGGCACAAGTCCACCACGGCATAACCTGGGCTGGCTATATCTTCAAAGATGCCTGCAGTCTGAAGGCACGTTATCAGCTGGATCCTGGCTGGGAGTTCCCTTTGTTTGCCAGGGCAGCGCCACTCCTGCTGTGTCACTCCGGTTTCCTTATCTCAACCTGGACTTTGGACAGAGACCAGTACTGCAGACACCCAGGCAAGGAGGAGCCATTTATGGGGATGACTACCCCACCTGGGCAAGCTCAGAGTTGACTGAAACACAGACTGAAAGCACCAGCAGAAACCAGGCCAGTTTGCTTTTCTCCAAATGGGGAAAGCTTCACTCCAGTGGGTCTCTTTGCATCAGAAAAACCTTGTGCTCCCAACCCTGTGACCCGCCTGGGTGCCAAGTTAGAGCAAGCGGTCAATGCCTGCCTTTTAATTAAAGGTTTTAACCATGCAGCATGGACAAAGAGGGCACATGCTGAGTTAGGTAATGGACCATTATTTCCCTGTCCCTGCAGATAAGCCAGCACAGGGCACTGCCCTGCCTGGGGGCTGCGGGGACAGTACAGCTTTCTGTCCCCACACATCTGGCAAGAGCTTACAGAGGAAGGGGCAGCCTGGAATTGCTTGGGCTTCACGGGGCTGGCCAGAGAAAGCTCCCTCAGTTCTTACAAAAAAACTGACACGCGCTGGGTTTCTCCTGCTCAGACTGCAAATGCGAGATGTCACCCAGGAAGCTCCCCAAACCCACGGAAATGGGGGTCCGAAGCCTAAAAGGAAGAGAGCGGGTGCTGTTAGGGAGCCAGGGCCTGCAGACAGGGAGGAACCTGCTTTCCCCCCCGCCCAACTCCCTCCACCAAGCTCTTCCTTCGAGCCTTTTTCCCCCCATCCCTTCTCCCCCCTGAGCAGCACAGGGGGGGCAGCTGCAGAAGATGTACCAGCTCCCTGAGTGCCTGGCTTATGCGGGGCACCGGCATGCTCAGCCAGCAACGCTAGCCCCGCGGCAGGAGGGCTAATGCAGAGGGCTAGAGAGGAATCAGTCACTGACCCAGGGGAGGGAAACCCCATTTATTTAGGCTATGCGAATTTGGCACGCACAGAACATATCACAGTAACGCACTGGAGGCTAAGGTTTTGGTTTTTTTTTTTTTTTTCTCCTTTTTCTCTACAGACATACAGGAAAACTCTATGCAACTCCCATGTACACATTACACAAAGGAAACAGCTTTAATCAACCACTGGTGAAACATGGAAGCTTTTAAGATCTCTGTAGCTGGCACAGGAATGTTCTCTGCCCTCCCCTCCCCCCCCCCATACAAAAGGCATTTCAGGTCAAACTTTCTAGTAGGTGATATTTCCATGCATTTCTACAGAATTAAAGAAGCTAACAGACAAAAAGCCCAGATCAAGCCGCATTAGTCAGGCTGATTGGTTCTACTAAGTTAAATCAATAGTAATTATGGACAAATGGACCAAATGACCAAAGACTGGGGCTGAGAATACCACTTTTTAAGATGTGGTTCCTTCTCATTTTACTACCCATAACTGGAGAGCTCCGATATAAGAATCTGCATTTGTAAAAGCCTCAGAAGCATCCGATCCACTAGGAAGTGTGTATTACAGAAACTAAGGTAGGTCTAAATTAAACTATGTCAACAGAAAAGCAATTTTTATAGAATCACTCAGGCTGGAAAAGATCTCAAGACAATTCATAACAAGAAAATTGAATCTACAGAACAAGTGAACCTTTAAATATTATTACCGCACCGTGAGTTTACAAGAGAGTGGATTAGGACTATTTCTCCAGAAAAGTGTGTCTATTTTATCTCTAACTTCAGAATTAGCCTTTATTAGTACTGCTCTGCATCTGCAAGCACTAAGAATTTAACCCAGTTTTGGTGCCAACAGGTTGCTTTAGCCTAACTTTAACTACAGGTTTTAAGTTTTGTATTAAACGGTTATAGGGGAAAAGTTTTTGAGTTTGGCAATTTGGCCAGTAGCCTCAAAAAGACTGACTGAATTTTGCTTGTTACAATTTAGAAAAGTAAGAACAGGAACCAGATTGTTCTCACCTCCCCTCTCCCCGCCCCTCCTTTCATCCCATGATTCACTGCTGCATTGGACCAAAATTTTTGGAGACCTTTAGTGTTAATCCATTGGGGACGGTATTGGGCTGGACAACCAATGCAAATATTAATACACCAAGATAAATCCTTAGATTTGATTTATTTAGGGTCATTTTTACATACGAGCTACATCTCCAAAATCTACTTTATTCTACAAGACAGCTTCCCTACAGTTAGTGAAACCCTTGCCTAGAATGGTCGCTTTACATAACTGATATATTAAAACATGGAATGCTTGTAGAGTTGTGGCACTGTATGACATCTACACGGGACTTCCTTCAAAAGCTACGACTAGGGAGCCTCCTAGCTTCTCAGCAATGCAAGCTCGGTTGAGGTCCTCTGGCCCATTTGCTTGGCATTCATGCTTTATGCCTAAAAAAAGAAGCAAAACACTCAATAATGCGGTATTTCAACATGCTAGTAATCAATCAAAGAAACGTACTTGGTAGTAATATGAGAAGAGGCAATCCAGTCACCCAAGCAGGTTAAGTCCTGCCTTAGCTTAGGAATTTTGATGGTTTCCCCCTGGTATGTCACAGGAGACAGCTGGCTACGCACCAAATATCAACACAGAAATACCAGGGAGAAAGTTTTCACTAGATCGGTGCTCAGACTGTTGGCCTGCAATGAGAAGTCTACCTCACAAGTGCATCTCTCATTTCTAGTGCTACCCTGGATACGGCAGGCGAGGGAGCTACACGCAAGCACACTAAGATGGCTGACTCAGCTCCCACTGGCTCTGGAGAGGTGGGTGAAATTACCCAGTCTCCCTAGGTAATTCCAATCCACTGGCAAGTTATCCTGTGAAAGCTGGCACTGCTGCACAACGATCTTGTCAGTCTTGCACGCTGCAAGATTTTGGCCCAACGCAGCATGAGGAACCGAAGAGGGGGGGCAGTGCTATCTGGCTACGAGCCACTGTAATGACTGACTTAGCATGAAATTTCTGAATGCTGCAGCAAGGTGTTTACTCCATGGTTAATGGTTCCTGACGAACAGAACTTCGCTTCTCCACTTGGAGATGCAATGCCTTTTGAAACGATAATCACAATCACATCTCTAAATCAAGTTAATTGTTAATTACTACTACTACTACAACACAGTAAGTTTATGAGATTGTGTATTTTAACAGGCACAGGGCTGAAAGTCCTCTGCCACAGAGGCAGCTCTGCAGAAAATCCATCTTTGTATTATGAATCTAATGGTTTCTAGCCTGTATGGTGCAGATGTGCTGCTCTGTACAGTACAGCTACGGTGTCACACATTGCAAAGCCAGCTCTTGTCCTGAGCACAGTTCTAGCGCCCCTAAAATTCAGAGGCAGACAGTGTAAGTTTTAGCCAGAGCTAATTTTAGCTCTTGTCACAGGTCATTTCACCTGTAAAGTTCTCATCTCTCACTAGCATCTCAAAAGAAAAAAAACAAACCCAAACCAATTGGCCAAGGGTTAAGCCTTGCTGTGCAAGCATTTTAGGGGCATGGCACAGCTAGGAGCGTTAGCTGCAATTACTTACCTTGAAACTTCTTTTTGATTGCATCCTTGGAGCTTGCGTAGATCATCTTACTTTTGAGAGGTGCTTGTTCTGGTGCCCTAGTGGGATACACCAAAAAGTACAATTAGTGACATTTATTATCCAGCAGAGACAGAAGCGGTAACCTACTGATAATGAACAAGTGAAATGGCTCAGGCTGTCTGTCTCACTTTAAGCCTGCCATCTTGCCAGCCTGGGCAATACAAATGCTCAGAGAACTCACCCACAGTGCTTGGACTGCATGTTAGGAATGAGTGAGTTGGGAAGACGGCTTACCACAAGAAAAACATCAGCTCTTCTTTTTTGGATTCCTTGGTCTCAAAGCTTGCATCATACAAGGCATAACGGCAATCCTTCTCAGGAAGCATCTGCACAAAGTGCTTGAAGGGGTCGGTAACTGTCACACCGACATCTCCCACCAGAATCTCTTTGCCTTCTTCCACAATAATGCACTTTTTGTCTGGACTGAGGCAGAAGATTACAGCCTTCTTCCTCTTCTTAATTTCCTCAGGTGTAGAGCACTTCCGCACTTTCATGTCATAGAAGATACGGCATACCTCATCGGCAACTTGTACTCCAGATGCCTGTGAAGACAAGAGCAAAGACCTTTAGGTTACTGCCACAAATTTTCAAAACTACATTACTGCAGTGCCTTAAATCTGAGGCTAGAAGGCAACTGATGCTGACAATAGTCAGTAGTGGCCTGAGAGTCTCATCAGAAAAGGCTGCAGGCCCTCTTTTCCCAGGCCAAGTAAAGAATCTGGAGTCTCGATGCTGCCCACAGCCAGCTGCCAAACCAAAACTATTCTGAAGAATGCACAGGCTTACTTATATTAGAACATTGTTTTGGGGTAGGTTTACATGCACATCCATCCCTTGTCCTCCGAGATTCAATTGCGGCAGATCCTTTGGCATTACAGCAGCTTAATTTTGTTACCCATTTCAGGCTGGCTAGACAATCAAGTCCACTAGGATCTTGTGTTCAAAGCTTCCTAGCCATTTCTATCATGCTTGCTAGCAGCTTTAGGAACAGAGGTAAAAAACATGGCCAAACTTCATGCTTGTCACATGGATCTGATTTAGAGATCAAGAGATATGTAGTGGGGTACAGGGACCGTAGCGATACAGTTTTTAGCTGAATGAACCAACTTTCAGAAGTTCCTCCGAGTTCACTGTTTTAAAGGAGAACTTGCAAGTCTAACAGTTAAAGCATCTACCTCCCAGCAGTTCCTCTATCAGTTTTTAAAGCAAGCTGCCTGCCTTTTCAACTTTTTTTTTTTTCCTCCCCTTAAAATCTGATAGGAAATTCTAGTTACTTAGTGGCACCCCCCTGTGCTAGCTGTAAGAGGAGGTGCAGATGCAGCATCACCAATCTAACATTAAAGGCAGCTGCACAGAATAAAGAGGACAAGACCTAGCAATAACGACAAGAGGCTGAACTGCATTTTCAGTTTGCTACTTTTTTGGGAATGAGGAAAAAAAAAAAAAAGAGGTGGCAGGGTAGAAGCATTTGTATCTGAGTTTTGTTCTCAGAATGCAGCAAAGTTGGAGAGCTTAAAAGCAGCTGTGCAGTAGTGAATATTGCAAATATGGGAAGCCATGCCGGCCAGCAGACACCGCCGGAAGGACATCATGGCCAGCAAAGACCAAATTGAAGCCTGTCCAACACTCATCTATCTATTCAAAACGCTGCATGCAGTGTAAACAGTGAGATTCCTTTCTAATACCGCTTCTTCCCCTGCTGGTTTTTGGTCTTCCAAATTCAAATTACATTATCCTCAGATATGGCAATTCATATCTCAGAGGGAAAAATCGCCCTCCTCCCTCTATGTAAACTGCCACACGTCACAAGCACAGTCAGCAGTACTGAATAGTCCGGTAAAGCATCATGTGAGATATACCAACTGAAAAAGGCTAAAGGTTGAGAGAGACTAAAGTTTGCTCTTCATTTTGTTTTTCCTTAAGCTCAGCCCCAAAACATGTGCTTGACAAATTCATTTTGTGGGGGACGTTGTACCCGGTCAGAGTGGAAGTGTTCTAAAGAAACATCAGAGATCAGCTGCAAAAACAGAGAGACCAGTGGTGAAGGGGAACTGCTTAGTGATAGCTTTCAAACTGGCTGTCCTTGAGAGATGGTTATTGACTGGACAACTACTTAACATGTATTTTTTTTTTTCCTACTTAATGTGTGAGGGTGTTATTGTTTGGTTTGGGTTTTTTTTTTTTTTTCTTTTTCTTTAAAGTCTTGACCAGTGCCTACCATGCAGGACCTCAGATGAGCCTGGATTCTCCTTTTTCTATCAACATCTCTCCTTCTGTAACTTCTAGTGGCTGGCATAGCTTTGCTAACCCAGTGAAGAGAGGTGACACAGCTGGCAGAACCTATTACCATGGAGTTTGGCATCTCCCAAGTGCTGGTCATGCAAAACCAGGGCAATCTGATACAGCAGTGAATCTGAGGCAGAAGCTTTAGTCTCTAGCACTAGTACAGTGCTCTGTAGGAGTTTACTCAAATACAAAGGGACCTCCCTCAAGATTTACAATGCATGACTTGTCTATTAGGGGTAATCTAGCCAGAATCCCCTTGCACTTACTTTGGGAGGGGAAAACAGGGAGTAAAACACCGTGTCTCAGCTGCCTGGCAGGCAGCCACCCTCCAATAAGGCAAGGAAAGTAAGCAGAGAAAGCCTATTCCAGGATAAATTTGAGCAAAAGTGCAAACATCGACTCAAAGTGACTCATTCCTATGTCACCTCCTCCATATGGAGAGGCTGCACTTTGGCTGAGCGTGATTGAGAACTAATGAGGAATAAAGGTCTTTCTCCTCCCTTCCCTGTGGTTGGTGTAGGCAGGAGCTCTCTGGGAAGACTCTAAATAATACAAGGTTGCCCTAAACTAGTGCAGCCGCAACTATAACTGTTGCTACCAGTCACTAAAGATGAATCCACAGTGAACTCCAGACAACTTTTTTTCCCCCTCCCTGAGGTTTGTCTTCTAACTAATGGCACTTCAGTAGCTGACAACAGGTGTTAAGACTCAGTTTTTAGAATCTTGAGATTTTTGGGACTAAGTAAAAAATGCTTAGGAAGCCTGAACTAGCATGGGAATGAGTCTGAACTAGGATAGGAATGATTCTAATAGCATAAAAGCAGTTCATGTCACCTAGCTCTACCTTTGTCAATTCTTGATCTTTACTCCAACACCACAACAATTAATTCCCCTGCACCAACTCCTGTTGCCAAGAAGTTCACTTTGAAAGAAGAGCTCAGCAGAGAGCCAGAAGCAAGCAGCAGCAACGGAGCTGCAGGTTGATGTAAACTGTGCAGTCAAGAGCATATGCTTGTGCTACTGCACGGCCAGAAACAAGTCTCCAAGTCAGGAGACAAGTTGTTTCCTTATAAAGAAACTGAACGCTGCTGGCAAGTCAGTTCAGATTCCAAAAATGTTGAGAGTATTTACTCTGAAAACTCAAAATTCACTGTTAAACTGCAGCTGATAACTGGGACTGACCAGAAGCTGAAGGGACAATAGTAAGAACTGGATTTTTTAGCTTTCCAAAGCAAAAGGCTTTGTAGCAAAAGTAGCTGGTGCTACTCCTTTTTACAGCTGCTGTACAACCCCTGGATTCATCATGCAGGCTGACATTAGCAGCCATTATATTGCTAGGGACAATGCAGACTTGTTCCATATGAGAAAATCGTATAGCTGTGTCACAGTATGGGTTGAAATGAACCCACCCATAAACTCCCAGTGCAACTAATGGCTTCCAAAAAGAGGATCTACTTTTCTAATTGTAGGACTTTCTTTTCAACCCTGGGCTTGTACCAGCCACGACTGGCTTCGTAAACATACTTAAAAAGGAAAAAAAAAACCCCAAACCCTAGGCAGCTTTTGATGTAAGGTGGTTGCAACCATTCTGTTTAGGGCAGCAACAGGATGACTGTTACGAGCACTGGAACAAGGAGGAACGCCACACTCGTAAATACATGTCCTCATTCGACATTTTAACTGTGTCTCTGCTGATTTGCCCAGAATAGCTGGTGAGAAGCCTCCATCCCACCAGTAATGACAGAATAAACGTTTATTTGTTAGTCTGGATTTTCTCTCTTTGGCCCAATATCGCTCTGCTCAGAGGATTCAATACAGCACATTCATTATTATTTTGTGCTTTCTGACTTAAACACTGCAGGGCTACAAGAGCTAGCCTGGTTCTGTTCCTTTTCAGTATGAAAGCAGTTATCCAACTCTGGACTGATACATGGGTGGCTGTTCATTCAACAGTACATGTTGCAGATACTGGTGGGATACACGATCATCAGACGGTGACATTTTGTTGCAGAGGACAGATTAACCCTGTAACACAGGCAACACCAATTTAAAACCATTCTCGGGACACAGCTGCAGAGAAAAGACTACATTCAAATAGCCAGCATGTTTCTATAGGCATCGAGAACCATAACTGCAGGGCCTGATAATCTCACTGAAACAAGGCACCAGCAAGGAGGCAAGACACCTAATTATCAGATGGAAAAAACAATGTCAGTACAGCATATTCAGTGAAGACATTCATGCAAGAATGGACAGAGTAAGTTTCTCTGAGGAAATCAGCAAAAATGAGTTTTCCCCCAGTACCTCCATGCAACTATTGCAAAGGCAGCACGTCTTGTGGGCAGCATTGCCTCGTACATTATTCTGAGCACTTATACCAGTATCCCCATTGTATTTTCATATAGACTGCTGTAGGCACATGAGGTAATGGCTGCATTAAATGCCTTGTCAGCATGCATTGCAGTAACACAGTGGCTCTTATTCCCTACACAAAGCCATCGTTCCTGCCTTAAGTGCAAAGCACTGCAGAAGTCTTGCAAGAGCAGAATGCCGTCCCTACACAGGGCAGCCCAAAGAGAGAGCCTTCTGTCTAGCAGGCTTCCAACTGCAAGAGCCGTCCCCAGCTGCCTCCACTAACAGCTTCCAATATTTTGCCTTCATCACCAAGTACCCTACAACTGAAATTTAATCTAAATGGGGGAAGACTGAAGAATAATCCAAAGCTTTCTCAAGAAAATCCCCACATACAGAAAGCCATTTCAGGAGTGAGACACATGCCAGACGCCTGATAAACTGGATTTGTAGCAAGCCTGCACTGAAATGCAACTTTGACACAATTAAATTTGCCTTCTCTTTTGTTAGGAAGTGCAGTGAACTCCAGTATTTTCCTTTAGTATTTAAAATATTTTACCTAAGAGAAGTCTTTGTTCCCTCCTCAACTGTAAGACAGCCAAGAAGACTTTAAACTAATCACGTAGTCTGCCTCAAAACAAGTTTGAAGGACTAAATTTGTTTTTCAGTATTGACAGTTTTACAGTGTGGGTTTTCTTTTCTGTGATCAGAACCTAAGAGCCCTCCATAGAGGTGCCTGTGCATGTGTTATCTACAGAGACATTTCAAGAACCAGTTCTTGACTTGTTTTGTTTGCGAGCCATACACACACATTGTATACACCAGCGTGGACTATCCACAGCTACTCAAGTGGAAACTTTTGCTTCTTGGAAAAGCATCATCAATTTTTCCAGAATTTGACACTGAGAACTTATTAAAGCGTGCCTTGTTTAATTGCAAGGGCAGATCCAAGAAGACTGTGCTCCCATGTTTGCTAGCCACATTACTGCCATATATTTGGTTCTCAAGTTTCTTCATAAACACCTTGTTTCCCCTATGCTTGGTATACCAACCCTCCCATGTACCTTCAGAATCCCCTGCCACTGCCAGAACTGCCTGTGTAACCATGTGGTATTTCCATCTGACTCAGTAATGTGTCATAGTACATCTCTGCGACAAGTATTTTTTCAATTAAACCTATTACCACCCGGCTGTTCTGGGACAGCAGCCTTCACAAAGCTGTCCCTTACACTGCCACGCCAATACCCTGGGACATCATCAGCACTGAGACCTTGAAGGGAAAACTAAGCCAAGTTAGTTGTGAGAGCACCTACCAGAAAGGGAGGGTCACATACCCTGGCTGCAGCTAACAGACTGGGAGAAGATTTTGCCAAATCAGGCCTCTAAAAAGGTGTCAGCTATGGCCGACAAGCCAACTGAACGTGTGGGTGGTTAAAAATACAAGGATCTGAAATACTGCTTTGCTGTTAATCTGTTATTTGAGCACTCAAGAAAACCCATCTGATACTACCACCCCCACTTTATTACGTAGGAAAGGAGGCAGTGCATAGAATGAGTGGTTTAACTTCACCCCAAAGACCAGGTTCCCCCAATGTGGGAACACCAGTGACTTCCCAAGTCCCAGTAGGCCCACTTCCTCTGCTACCTACAACTGGACAGACACCTCCATTTACGCCAGGCAGCCTATGCATCTGAAAGTCCAAAGCTTCAATTCAGATCTAAAGCATGATAGGAAACATAACTAACTGCCTTTTTACTGCTGTTGTGTAAGAGGCCATTATTTGCACACCATAAACCAGCAAGAAGTACAGAGTTATTTGCATATGACTTGTAGGCAGATCTTGCCAGCTAGACTTGAATCTTTTATTTTGCATTAATTGGTCTCTTTGGGGGGGGGAGGAATCAAAACTCTGTTCAGCTTTTTTTTTTTTTTCCCCTGCCAGTATGACAGGTTATCAACTAGACAAGGAGAGATGAGTAAAGAAGCAATTATTAAAAAAAGCAGAAAAAATGCCTCTCCTGAATTCCTGGAGGTCATTTCCTCAGCTTTCAGCCAAAGAGGAAATCATCACCTTCTCTGAGCTACCATGAAGTTCACTCCTGCTATAATTATCAAGGTAGGTAGAACAAGCAATACCCACAAAAGGCAATCCCAGCAACACTGCTGAAAAACAGGAACTGTGGTAGCCAGTAGCAGGGCAGAAGTTTTGAGTAGTACCCATTCCTGTGTTGAAACACACGTTTTTAAGGTAATGCAGGTGTAAGCTCGCGTGCAACAGGACTCTTGCAGGAAAGCAAAGCTTCCTTGAAATGCTTTCAGCACAGAAATCAGCTATTGTGAGCCCAAGTGTCTGTAAGAATTTTCTTGCAGCCCTCCAGGCACCTACTGCAACCTAAAACTTAAACCTCACCCTTAAGAACAGGCTTTGAAGGCCTGCTCTGGGCATCCCAGATACTCGTTACTGAGGCATGCTTCCTGGAGATCACTGTGAATACTAAACATTCAGGCAAGCGAAAGGCTCTGAACAGCTTTACATGCAAGTTCTGGCTGTCTGCAGGCTTTCCCGCATGAGATCGCTTAGGTCAGCCCTTGCTCCCAGCAGGAGCCTCTTGATAGCGATATTCTGACAAGGCAAGTAGGAACACGCCAGACACCCACACTGCCAATTGTCATGAGCCTGTCATCTTGTATATGAGGCATATGTACCTTGTAATTACACAGATTTGGGAATAGTATTGACTAACAACCAAGAAGAATAATTTGCACGGTCCTCCAAAGACCATGGATTCACTTAATCCAGTAGCAAAGAAACTGAACCTTGTGGCAAGACAGCAAAGCAGAAAATCCAATGCTCTTTTGATACCAAATTATGCCCTCCTGCTGGCATTGCTGTACTTTGCCAGTAGGCCTACACTCTTTGCCCAAAAGCAAGTTAATTTGCAGCAACTGGAGAGCATCTTAAAAAAGCCAATCCAGACCCTGTTCCAAAAAGGAGATCACTATGAGAAATACTAGCTTTGACTGACTGGGGAATTCTCTGTTTCTGAAGCAAGATGAAGTCTGACACACTGAGTAGTCATTCTAAACTAGGTTTGCGTACTGCAGAGGTGGTAGCTAGCTTGTTCAGACAAGCCTATTTTAAACAAGAGCTGCAAGTCTCGTCAGACTTTTTAGCAGCTTCATCTGCAACTCCCATTAGCTCTGCTCCGTGCGGCAGACCAGCCATAGATGCTTCAACTCGGGTGTTATAGGAAGCAGGGAGATTAGTAGCACATCCTGTCTGCTGGGTCTACGCAGAAGAAAAGTTTATTTACTGGATACATCACATGTTCAAGAAGCTAATGGTAAATATCTTTGGAAGGCCTCAATATGTAACCCCTCTACTAAAGGCAAATGACTCAGGCAAGTGGGTCAAAACACACAAATGTTTGTCGCTGGGCGAGTGTCTGTGCATGACTCAAGCAAAAACAGGACAGCAGTTAAAATTACGAGCTAATAAGTCAAGTGAATTTTTCAGTCTCGGTAGCCTGAGTTAAGCAGGGATGCAAACTTTCAGTGTAGGCAAACCAACAGAAAATTAACCACCATGAAGCATAATAGCTGTTTGGCCTATTCTGCCCCCATCTATGAAAGGGGTCCCCTGGCATTTTTTTTTTTTAAAGCCAGAAAAAACGGGAAAGTCAGTGTGTATATTTAACATATTTTTATGTTTCCAGCGTTACATCTCAGATACAATGTTTCCAGCATTGTATCCTTCCCTCAGGGGAAAAGCTAGACAAAAACCTCTTAAGGTCTTGCACCTCAAAATTTAAGCTGCTTTGAGCGGTCGTTGCACAAACGCGTTTGTTGCGACCGGCGTTTTCCTTCCGCCGGTTTTGCTTCCCCCCTTTTGTCCGCTCCCAGGACTGCTGACTCCAGACCGGCCCGATTAAGGGCGGCCTGGCCCCGCGAGGCTGCGCACCGGGGACGGCGGAGCCGGGGCCCCGGCTGCCGGGAGAACGGCTGCTCGCCTCAGCCGCCGAGGAAGAGCCGCCGCCGCCGTTTTCTAGGCCAGGCCCGAAACCCCTCGCCTTTGGGGAAGATGGCTCCCGCCCGGGGCCGCCCGTCGGGGCGGATGCGGCCGAGGCCGCGCTTCCTCCCGAGCGAGGCAGTCCCCCGGGCCCCGGGAGGAGCTCCCACCACCCACCGTGGCCCTTCTCACCACGCGTGGAAAGGGGGGACCCGCCGCCGACCCCCTCCCCTCCCCGGCCGCGCCCTGCGGCACGGGGAGG
>VWZL01000106.1:840585-872610 GCA_013396915.1 Stercorarius parasiticus | reverse complement strand
AGCCCCGGCCCCAACCAACAGCAGCCGCGTCCCCGCATGAATCAGAGCGGCATCTATTTTCAGGTGGCTGAAAACAATGAGCGGTTTGTCCTCCGGACAAAGCTGACCGCTGAGAAAACGCTGCTGCTGAGACCCGGGGCGGGGGGGTAAGGGGGGGGAACTCGGAGGAGCTGCTGTTCCGTGTATACTGCAGTACTGCTCGCTCTGAAATGCTACGAAAATGTTATTTCCTTCGTGTTTCTGGGCAGCCGGAGCTCGGGCTTTTTGTAATCAGATTACAGAAGCACCTGCTAATGTTAAAAAACATATAGACAGTTAGGTTTCATCACTGGATCCTGACTGCAATCATGTTCCTGGCTTGGATCGACGAGCAAAAAGGCCCCGGCATCAAGCTTATTTATCGACTCCCTGTGTCTGCTTGTAAGCAGAAAACAAAAACAAGACTTGATTGCATGTTTTCAGGGCTGGGGTATGAGGCAGCAATACTTCATACCAGGTTACATCTAGCATGAACCTTCAATACTAAATGTGTGAGCCATACCTTACCGTTTTCATCCATATTTCTGTTCTAAGTAAGGGTGTTACATTTTGATTTTTTTCTCCTCCTTGCAATATACCCCAGTAGATGTCCTTTTTAGATGCTGTTATGCCTGTTCACATTATAAGTTACTGAAAGACCCCATGTTGAAGATGCACATATTGAAAAAGCAGGCCTGTTGCATTAGGCTCTTGTGTTGGGCGCCATACACTGGCGAGGGGTCCCTTTTGCGAGAGTATTTGCATGTGATTTGTGGTGAAACTAGCAAAAGACCTACAGTACAACTTACACAAATTGGGGTGGGTGGGTAGTTCTTCCCTAGGCTCTTTTCTGATTTATTTAATCAAGGAATGCTTAAATTTGGGCCAAAGTCTTAACTGGCTTTGGAAGTAATAACAAGAATTGAGTAGGGACATGTTTGGTTTGTTTGTTTTTTTTTTTTAAGCATGTAGTTCTAAAACAAGTCAGATAAAAAGCCTGTGTAATAGTAGACCTTCAGTCCTACAAAGATGTTTCTCTGGACAACTTGTTCTGATCCTGTCTTTCTGTTGTGGCTGTTAGCCGGGTGGCTGGGAGAGAAAATCAAGGTGGGCACTGTTTGATGATGAGGACCTCCCTGCACAGTGCTGCAGCAGACCTCCATCTCCAGTGTCATGTAACAGAGACCTGGGGCAGCTGTGCTTTTTAGTCTTAATGTGGGTGATTTGTCTGCTATTGTTCCATACTTGCTCTTCATAGATTGGTTTTGTTATGAAAGAGGGGTGCAGAAGTAAGACATCCTGGGGAGGAGGGGAAGGGATGATGTAAGGGCATGAGAACAGGGTTGGGGCTGTTTCATGTTATATACTTATAAGGGAAAATGAGTTGTAAGTGGCCTATTGGCTCAGGCTGTTTCAAAAGGTCTTGTTGCATTTTTGGAAATACTGCAGTGGGTTGAGAAGGTATCTAACTAGTTAAAGGAATCTCAGCAAGGACAGGAACTCCTTCACCAGCAGAGTAAGGGAGATCTCTCTCACTTGTTTCTGTCTCATGGGAAAGATGTGCTTGCTCTGGGAAAGGCACTGACTGAGAACCATCACTGCTTTTTGAAAGGTTTCATTCCCCAAAAGACAAAACAGCATAGCCCAGTGAGGCATAAACACAGTGGCAGTGGTACTTTGAGGAGGCTAGAGGCAGGAGCTGTGCACCAAGATGCACTGACAAGTGCATGGCTTATAGTGATACCAGCCTGCCTTAGCATAGGGCTCCATGGACTCCACGTGCTCTACCAGCACAGGCACTGGGAGCTGCCTGCTGGTGATCAGCAGTGCGAATGTCACGGTTTTGGAACCCCTGCTGTATGTAAATCCCATGCTGCTGCTTGTGTAGGGGAAAGGGAGTCTGTTTTTCCAGTCCTGTGCCGCTCCTCGACTTGACAGCCCTGCTCCTCACGTGCCTGTGACCTTAAGCATCACCCCAGCCGTTTGCAGCACTGCGGTTTCCCTCCGAGAGGGCTTGCAGCAGGGTCCTCCTGTGGCAGTGATGTGGCTGTCGTCTCAGTGCCTGAACCGAGGGGAACCTCCCTGTTTTGGGGAAGGCATGAGGGAATTTTGGTGCTTCTTTTTGCAAGCTCTTTTTCCATCAGTCCTGCCCTTTTGATGGGACAGGGACGTAGGGCAGAGGTGAGGAAGTTGTACTTTGTGGCTTATTGCTACACTGACACTAACCCTCTCATGGCTTACTGCTCCGCTAACGCACGCCCTCACGCCATGTTACGGCCAGCTGCTGTGATGGTGTACTAGTAAGCAAGGTTAAAGGCTTCTCGGAGTGAGACTTGCCCCCAGGGTTTCAGTGTAGTACAAGGTTGTTATGAAGAAAGAAATGAACGCTGTGGATTGCTACAGTATTGTGGAGATGGAGGGGTTTTTACTAGCTTTGCTGCTTTTCAACACTGAATAAGCTTTTTTTCCTAGCGTTAGTGCTGTAAATAAGCTAGACTAAAAGCTCAAGCTGGATGTTTGGATGAACCATTTCTAAAGGTGAATCCCCCTCCCTCTCTTAAGGCAAAAGGCATTTGCAATTAACCTGAAACCCCCCCCCCCCCCAAAATCTGTCCCCCAGCCATGGGGGACCCCAAGAAATTTAAGCTGGGCTGTAGCTGGTGGTGACCGCTTTCGCTCCAGTCTGAAACACCAGTGTGAAATGCAGCCAACAAAGTGTCTGCCCAGAGAAGGACCACTTCAAAACCCAGCATGGTCAATATAAAAAGTCGCTCACGGACTCCCTGTTGTGAATGAGACCCTGCATCAGCAGAAACCAAAGATCGATACATCCACCTCACTGACTTTTGAGCATTTGAGATGGTGACTACTTGCTTACTTTATATGCCTCAGCTATTTGAACTCCCCCTCCCGTCCTCCAAGCTACTGACTCATTTCCTCCTCTAAAACCTTCCTTTTTTAGCCTTTCGCTCTGAAGTATTTGGTGGCTGTTTTGAGCCGCCTGCTCCATGCCTTACTTAGGCAAACTCCTACATGATAGCCTTGCAAGCCTTGCTTTTGTACCATGGAAATCAGTTTTTTTTCCCCGATACTCTGAGGGGCAGTTTTAGCTCCTGACTGTGCTCTTAGGCAAATTGTTTCTTTGTTTTTGGAAATCAGGGAGGCAGACAATTGGCAAAGCAGCTGGTGAGCTGAGACTGCTGCTGCTTATGCTAATTGCTGTTGTCTCCCTGTTAGCCCCCGCTTCCCCCATCTGTCTGCATCCACCTGCTGTCTTTTCATACCCTTTTCCTCTGATCTTGCAGTGCGAGCAGGGATATCAGAGACTCCTTTTCGGCTGGACAACTGCCTCACAACCACAGAGCACCCGGCTGGCAAGATCAGGCCCTCACTTTAGGTGCTGCCTCATGCAGCAAAGAAACAGGCGGTGTCCCCTTCTGCGAGGCCTGACATGGTCGTGGCCCTGAGCTTTGGTCACGCCTGACGGATGCTACTGTAACCACACTAGCTGAGTGTGCCTGAAATGTAGTCCATTTTTCTCAGGGCTTATGGAATATTGGCTCTGTGCTCTTGGCGTCGCAAGGCTCAGCAAAGATAATTTTAGACAGGAACAGAAAGTCTCTGTAAACCTTACAGTCATAGCTGTTTCACTGGCAGAAACAAAGCCATGAGAAGCCTGTTGCTGTGCATTGCTGAAACATTCTGCTTGGTAGATGCGCTGGAGTAAAAACTTTAACGGAAATTTTGGGGGAGGAGGAGAACCTAAAGGTTTCCTGAGGCTGCTCTGATGCTCCCTTCCTTTTCTGAGGAGACAGTGTGGCACAGCAGGCAGCGGGCAGGAACCAAAAGCCTGGAGTCTGTTCCAGATCCCTGCCCTGGCCTGTGGGGTGAGGCTGGGCAAGCTGGTTTTCCCCTTTACCTTAGTTTCCCATTTGCGAAGTGTTAATGTTGTTACTGCCTTTTCTATAATGCAATTTGAGATTTAGTGGTGATTAGAGATGGGTGTTTCTTATAAATACATACTATTTTTACAGCAATGAAAAGGCTGTCCTAAATTGGTAAGGGTGAATGCTGGAACTTGTATTCTTTTTAATTTGCTCTGAACTTCCACAGTTGCTGCAGGTTGCAGTCCTTTTAATTTCCGTACCGTAAAAACTCTGCAGGCTATGAACAACCGGACCAAAATCTGACCCTGCTTGCTGCTGCAAAACCTGGCTAATTTTATTAGCCTCATCAGAACCATTCTGAATTGAGTGCAGTGGGAAAGGCAGCCCATTACCCCTGGGGCATTTTCACCACGCAAAGGAAGGAGGAGGAAATAACTCAAAAAGGCAGCTCAGGAATGGAACAGCCCCATATTAATTTAAATATGCAAGAATGTCATCAAGCTACTCTCCTACCTGGTGTGTTTAGTTTTTTTTCCTTTTTTTTTTCTTTGCTTTTGTTGCCACTAAAGTGCCTGTCTGAAGTACTTTGTATGATGAGAATGAAACGCATCCTGCCCCAGAATCAGCTTAAGGACTAGCCACTACTCAACTCTTGCTTAAATCCTCAAAATAGGCAACAAGCAAAACTTACAATGATGTGTTGATTTCCCTGTGTACGTGTGAATTGGATCTTAAACTCCCTCGGTCTGACAAGGGAAGCTCATATTGAGCACACTGATGCCTTCAGCTCCTCAGAACCAGCGTGTAAAGCTTTAGGCAGCAGCTCTGGCTGTATTACCCGTATGCTTTGCAGTGTTTCGTGTGGTTACACTCCTGAGCTGTTGCTGTAAGATGGGTCTGTGTGTGCAACCCCTTTTATAGAGGGGGAGGGCTGAGCTGAGAGAGGCTGTGTGACTCTCCCAGCCTCAGGCAGGAAATCTGTGGTAAGTCTGATGAAGTCTTCACTGCCTTTACAGGGTAACACCCTAACCTTTAGGCCATCTCTTCTCTGCGCATGTAAGATGCTAATGCTACTACATTGAATGTGGCATGACTGCATGATTTTCTTAGAGAATAAGCACTTGTGGCTCATATGGGCTTTGTTCCAGGAGTGGAGGTGGTTGCTGCTGAGATCTATCTGCAATGCCATTAATGATTTTTTATTTCCTGACTAAATTAACCCCACTGCTCTCACACTGCGACCCAGACAGAAGGTTATTGTAGCAGGTTGTTTTTTTTTTTCTGGTAGGGTTTGCGCTTAGCTGCATCAGAGTAACAAAGAAACCTCTTGGCGGTGCATCGTTTCTGCAAGAGGAGTCTTTCTTCTAGCTTGGGAACTGCAGGCCTGTTTGTGTTTGTTGGGGCTGTGACCACTTGTTGAACCTGTCTAGGTTTAGCTCTCAGGAATGGGGGGAGCTTGGCTCTTGTACCTGGGGCAGTTCAAATTGGGGGTTCATTATAAAGTGGGCTTCTGAGGGTAAGATTAGATGGTGTGTGAATTAGCCCTACCACAGGTATCACCAATCATGCAAGGTGCTGTACAGGCATAGACTGGAAAATCCCCACCCTAATCTGCTTACTGTCTAACCATGAGATAAGAAACGCATGGGGTAATGAAAAAGGCAGCAACGAGACCATGTTAGTCAGCATGACGGGTGTTCATCAACAGCAGCCTGATAGCTGGGAAGGATTTGCTAGAAGGTAGAGAAAGGCCCTTCAAAAGGCCTTTCAAAATGTCCAAAGATTATGTAAAGTAGCGCTGAATGTGATTTCCAGGAATGCGGTGGTATACAAGGGGGGTGCTCTGAGAATTTAGGGTGGTTACTGGCAGCCTGACTTGCAGGCAGATATAGAGAGGTAAGCACTCATTTCCAAAGCACAGCCCTGACCGCTGTGACGAGAAGCCAGAGAGCTGTGAGAGCTGGTTGTGCCAGCGGCATTATGGTTAGGTGCTAGGGAGAGCAAGCACACCAGGTTGCGCTCGCTTATTTTTTTGCTTCCCAATGTATCAGTTAGTCTAAACCAGGGTGTTGCTTTCCTGGTGAACCTGCCTCACACAAGACTCCTACTGCTTCTGCCCCTTGGACTGTGCGAGGTGAGGTGGAGGAGTAGGAGGATATTGCAGAGAGACAAACTGGAAAAGAAGAGGGTCTCGCTGGGTTTCCTGCAAGTGTGCCGGTAGACAGCACACAGCCATGGATGGGAACGTCTGACAGTATCCTTGACCTCTCTCCTATCTGCATTGTGGGTGCAATCACAGCAGGATGTGGTCTTTATGTGTAAATCAAGAATGGGGTCAAGAGTGGCTTGATAGCTATAGCTCTCCTAGCCATTTGGGCTGATAACAGGGCCACAGTGAGCTATATATTCCTGTTGTGGTTGATCTTGTCCAAGGAAGTGGCTGTAGGCACGTCTCCACTGACAAATAAGGTAGTGTGAGTGGAACAGCCCTTTCCCACCACCCTCTTTGTATCTGTTCTGTGCTTGGATCTGTGATGATTGCCCATGCTTTGGTATACTGGCTCTCCTCTAGCACACTGGCTGGAGACAGGCTAGCTGGTCTGGTAGGATGAACCAGCTTGGTGGGCCCATGTGTTTCCAGTCTTCAGCAGCCAATGGTGTCTTTCTGAGCCATAGCATTGCCTGAGTAGCACAGCTCAGATCTCTTGATGGGTAGTCACACAACAAGCCGTACATGGGTGCTGTCAAGGAGCATGACTTACAGCTGCATTTCTGAAGGAGGCCAGGAAGCACGGGTTGCCAGTCGATAGTGTATGGGCTGAATCTGGCCTGCCAGAGCAACTTTTTCTTTGTGCAGGCTACCCTGCAATCCTTCCCCAGGGCTCTGACACTTCCACTGGTTTAAAAAGACTTGAATGTAACCGAAACACAACACCCGGACAGTGCTTCCCCCGTCAGATCCCTCATCGCAGAAGTCTTTCTCCCAACATAAAATGCTTTGCTCAAAAAGGTACTTCTCCAGCTGTAGGGGCCTCACCTGCGGGCAAGCAGTTGATTTACCCTCTTCTCTTGGTTCTCGAGTCTCTCCATCCCAGATTCAAAGTCAATTTCATGCCGGTTCAGGGTGGAGGTGGCCCTGCAGCCGTGAGATGTCCTGCTGGGGAGGCCGGGCCCTGGGGCAAAGCAAGGCTGGTGTTTCCCTCTCCGAGCAGTTTTGAGGACAGTGCCCATCACAGGCTGATGGAGCGGGAGAGCAGAGGGCGGTTGTCCCCTGCCAGGCCAGCTGCCTGCTGGTGACTGAAGGCAGGGCACCCTCTGGTGGCATGAAAGGAATTTGTCCGCACGTTTGTCGGAGGGCAGTCCTGGCTTTCTCAGCCAGATACAAACTAGTAGTTTCCAACTTTTTTTTTTCCCCTCCTTTTTTTTTTTTTTCTTTTTTTTTTTTTTTTCCTCCCTGCAGAGGGAGTTGCCCAAGGACAGGCTCTGCTAGGGCCTGAGATGTGACAGCTCTGCTTCCATTAGAGCTGTCCTGGGTTTGATCAGAGGTCTGTCTAGCCTAGTATCCTCTTCCTGACAGCAGATGCCTAGGGAAGGATGGACAAAGGCAGTAAGCTGTCAGCAGGAGATCAGCTAGATGGTCTGCCAGCCTCCAGTGTGCAGGCAGGAATGTCATGAATTTGACATCGTGCCTCTATTTTGAATAACCTTCTGTGGATTTCATCCTTCCTGATTTTGAGTGATCACCATTTGAACCCATGAAGGTTCCTAGTGTTCACTACACCTTGTGGAGGGGCAGCTGCGCAGGGGGCTTCTGCCCTGGGCCAGGAGGTGGGAACAGCTGTCCGAGGTTGCATGGGCATCATTCATCTCATGCTGGGGCTTGTGGCTCAGAGCACATGCCAGAAAGGATTGGTGGCATGTCACTGCTGTCTCTCTTTTCCAGGTCCATTGGAGGGACCAGATATGCCAGATGTGTCCAGATTGTGGATCTGTTAACCTTCAAGCAGAGAGGAGCAGTGGCACACCGCTGAGAACCACGTGTCAAGGTGAGCCTTAAGGAGTGAGCCTTGTATGTGAGCTGTCTGTATGAAATGGGGTGGTTTGGCTCCTCTGGATCCCGTGGGACCCCAGCTGTTTGAGGGCTACTGGACACTTGGGCTTGACTAAGAAGGAAGTGCTAAAAATCAGGTAGAGAAAAGTGGAAGCCTGTTGTTTTGTGAAAATCATGGCAGTCAAAGCTCTTTCTCATCCAAATTCTGTTTTTTTTTGCTGGGTCTTGCTTCTGTTTTGGGGTCTCCTGAAACCCAGATGTTGAGGATTGAGGTGTTTCTCCCCTTGGCTAGCAGGTTTGACATCTGTGGGTGTTTCTCCAAGCAGGCCAGTTTCATGCACTGCCCTTTCATTTTACTGTTGGCTTCCCATAGAATCACGGAATTATTTTGGTTGGAAAAGACCACAAAGACCATTTAGGTTGAAAAAGGGCCGTGAAGATGATCAGAGGGGTGGAGCACTTCTCCTGTGAAGACAAACTGAGAGAGTTGGGGTTGTTCAGCCTGGAGAAGAGAAGGCTCCAGGGAGACCTTATAGCAGTCTTCCAGTACTTAAAGGGGGCCTACAGAAAAGGTGGGGAGGGACTCCCGATCAGAGAGTAAAGTGATAGGATGAGGGGTAATGGTTTTAAACTGAAAGAGGGTAGATTTAGGTTAGATATCAGGAAGAAATTCTTTACTGTGAGGGTGGTGAGACACTGGAACAGGTTGCCTAGGGAAGTTGTGGATGCCCCATCCCTGGAGGTGTTCAAGACCAGGCTGGATGAGGCTTTGAGCAACCTGGTCTAGCGGGAGGTGTCCCTGCCCATGGCAGGGGGGTTGGAACTAGATGATCTTTAAGGTCCCTTCCAACTCTAACCATTCTATGCTTCTGTAAGACCTTTAAGATCATTGAGTCCAACCGTTAACACTGCGAAGTCCACCACCAAACTATGTCCCTAAGTGCCACATCTACATGTCTTTTAAATAACTCCAGGGATGGTGACTCAACCACTTCCCTGGGCAGCCTGTTACAATGCTTGATAACCTTTTTAGTGTAGAAATTTTTCCTAATATCTATTCTAAACCTCCCCTGGCGCAACTTGAGGCCATTTCCTTTTGTCCTATCTCTTGTTACTTGGGAGAAGAGTCTGACGACCACCTTGCAACAACCTCCTTTCAGGTAGTTGCAGAGAGTGATAAGGTCTCCCCTGAGAGATGTCCCATGAGACATCCCATCAGCTTTTCTGTTCTCTCACTAGCATCTCGGATTCCCGGAGCAATGCTGTCCCCTGTTTTCTTTGGACTGGAGCCACAGTAGCTCCTAGAAAACACTCATCTGGCTGGCTGCTGTTGCTTTTGTCATGTAACCAAATGCAGGTACCTCCTGGCCTGTGAACGTGTGTCCCAGCACAGCTTGCCGGCCTGGGGTGGAGAAAGGGCTGCAGAATTGTGAGGAGCAGGCTGCTAGCCAAGAGTTGTGCCAGGCTCCGAAACAGGTACTCCTGCACTAAAAGACGTCTTGTCCAGTGTTTAGGTCTGACTGCTCTCAGTGCTCTCAGAGAGGGCAGCACAGGACTGGTTTTCAGTTATGCCTTTGTGCCTTCCATGTAAGAAGGGAAAAGCAGTGGGGCCACTGAAAGTCCATCTTTGCAAATTCACATTTTGCCACCAGAGAGCTCCCATCCTTCACACCAGTCCAAGGGTGAGGAAATAATGGCCAACATGGCAAAAAAGTCCCTTAGTCTCTACCATATCCAGGCTTTCATTGTAAGAGCCAGACTCTGTGATGCTTGCTCTGTCTTTTAAAAAAAAATAATATTCTTTTAGTGCTTGGGAGAGTTTTGCCCCTTCATTGCAGGCTTCGTATGAAAGCGGAATGTTGAGGCTGGGAATATTGAGGCTGGCTAATCTGAGAAAACACAGTGAGCAGGTGAAAATCTGGTGGCAGCAATACACTTTTCCTCTCTCTGGTGGTTTTGATAGTCTTGCTGATGGAATAGCAGAGCTTGAGAGGGTCTGCCTGAAGCACTAGCCTTGCTGCTAGTAGCCCTACAGAAGAATGTGGTGCTTCTGCTTGCATCTGTGACTTATGGTTCTAGAAACAGTGTTGGCACATGCAGTAGGTTTAGTTTTGTACTAATTTGAGTTTGTAATCACTAGTGATATCACTTTTCCTGTTGAATTACAGGGTTGGAGCATTAACTCCCCCGAACAACGTAATTCTGGCATTTCCCATCCACTTTCCTTCCTTCTAATGCCTGGCTCCTTTCCCTGCTCTTACCTGGCACTTTCACAAACGTATATTCCATCCTCCCACATTTCTGCTTTGCTGAGGAGACAAGTCTTCCCCATTTGGAGGAAAAGATGGGTAATTGGTTTAGTTCATTGAATATGTGAAACTGGTAACTGAAAAATTAGTCTTGGATGAGCAGTCTGAATGCTACAGTGAGTTTGGAAAAATGAGTGTGCTCCCTTTTTTGGGGGCGATGTGATGTCTTGCCTTCCTTCTGTCCCATGCTGAAAGCCTGAGGAAGCCGTGGCTCACCTGAAGCCTGTGAGATGTCGGCCAAGGAGCAGTTCTTCCTGCCTAATGCCTTTGTGGCATTTTAGCGGAGATTATCCTTGCCTTGGTAGACAAGCCTGTTTTGCACTGTTATCCCTTCTCTGGTCACGACCAGCTCTGGCTGCACTGGGCAGTAGCATCACACAAGATTGCCCCAAGCTAGGCATAGAAGCTTGTGGCAGTCCTAAGTATGGATCGTTCACGTATGTCCCTGTTTGCAACAAGAGTGCAGCAGCTCTAGGTAGTTTGCAAGAGGCCCCCCGGGGCATTGGTTTTGTTTTTGAGAGTGTTGGGTTAGGCAGAATTGCCAAAATAAGCCAGAAGCTCTGCTTGTGCTCTCTGACATATGCAGTGAGCTTTGTCTTGCTGAGAAGCAAACCTGCAGAACTGAACAGCCGGCTCGGAGACGGAGATCTCATCCACAAAACACTGTCTCCCTCCTGCTGAGCTCCCTGCTCTGGGTGCAGAGCCTGATTCTCACTCCAGCATGCAGGGATTTTAAATAGGGTATGAATTAATGCTGGTGCCATGTGAAGTGTCCTGACTTTCTCCTGAGCAGCGAGAAGTATCTTTAGCATGAATGAGAATTGGCTCCAATGCTGCAGCAGCTGTAAAGCGAGCTCTACTTTTAGCTGAAATAGGTTGCATTTTGACTCACGCATTTTTGCTATCCAGATTTGCACTAGAAACTTATATCTAAAGAATGTATATCTTCAGTGATCATCAGAACAGCTGCTTAGCCCAGAGGAATCCCGCTTTTCTAACAGAGCTGCAACACAACTGTGTCAGCACCAAAACCCTGGATGGAGATCTGCATCCTGGAAGGCTGTCTGACCGCTTCAAAGCAGCGAGACGCTTGCAGTTGTAAACCTGGTGCAGGTCAGGGGAAATATTTCAAAAGTTAGGATGAGTTTGGGCGCATATATATTGGAAGATCAGCATGTGCTAGTGTGCATCTGTGTGTGAATATCCACAGGCAAAAAAGAGCCAGTGCTCTTCCAGAGTGGGAGAACTTGCTTCATCAGTTATTTACATGCTCCAACACTTGCATTTTCATGAGGCGTAGATATTTCATGTATTTGCCAGAACAAACACAGCACAGGACTCTTCTAAGCTGTTGATGAAATCATTGAGGGCTCCGTGTCTACTTGTGATTTTCCACTTCCTTGAGTTTACTTTGAGATGTGAACAAAAAATCTGGCACTCACAGGCGCCATGTGGATTTGTGATAGTCTTGGGAGCACTGCTTCTCCATAAAACAATGTCTTGATCACATCCAAGCACAGATGTTGTTTGTTTGTCTGTGACAGGTGTAGCATCAATGGTATTTGCTTGTTGAGCCATCCAAGTCAGGCTTTAATGGAAATTCTTTAAAAAAGTTACAAATAGTTCATTTTAGTACACTAGTTCAGTAAACACTGCAGTGAGCTCTTTGGAAAGAGGCTGAATTATACAAGTAAGAGAGTTATGTATGGAGTGGAAATGGACACCTTTTTTTATGGCATATTGCAGTGGTTACCAAGCCTTATGGTTTTGTCAGCCATCTAAGGATGTTGTATGTATTTTTTTTTTTCTTAAAATGCCAGCTGCTGGATTTAAGATATTGCATAAGAGTCTCCATTTCTCATTTTAAAAAAAAGTAAGTTTCTAACCCTCGTGGTTGCTTAGAAAAACATGAAAACATGAGCTGAATGTTCGAGATAGGATGTTGAAATCAAGACCAAACACAATGGAAAACTTGGTTCATAGCTTTAAAATCCAGATGGCAAATAAATAGCCTTAGGTTGACTTGGAAATTCTGCAGTTTGGAAATGCATCAATATCTGACTTCTGGGACCTGAGTGCTGGCATGAGGGCACATGTGATTTTAGAATCAGAGTGTAGTCTCTTTTTGGTTAGGCAACACTGATTTTTATAAAAGGTAAATATTTATTTAAAATAAAACTTTTTTTTTCAGTATTTCTCTGGTGAGAGCACCTCTTTTTCAAAACTTTCTTGAGCATTGCTTGAGTCTCATTTTGTCTCTTTTATTTTTTGTTTCTCAACTCATTTTGTTTTATTCTGAGTTGAGAATTTCATGGTGAATCTCTTCTGGTTCATGCTTCTTTCCCTTTTGACTTTAGTGTTTCTGTCTGGAGATTTCCTTTTGGTTTAGTTTTGATGTTGACCTCAGATTTGGTGTTTCCTTCCTTTGCTCATTTTGTCTTCTTCATCCTGTTCTTTGCTTTCCAGCCTCATTTTGAGCTGGTGCTGGAAAATTCCACCTTGGGTGGTGGGTGATGTTGCACCCGGATATTGCCTTTTATCAGCTGATCGTGTGACGTTTCTGAGTGGCTCAGTGCAGCCACTCAACATCACATTTGAGCTCATCTTCTCATGACTAGGGAAGTTGTTGGCTTGTTTTATTTTTTCCAGAGGAGATGACTGAATTTTTGGTGAAAGACATGCACAGTGCAGGAATTCATGGAGAGGGAATTTCAGTTCTCCAAGCAGAACTGCCCCTGAGGGTCTGCAGTGGCAAACTTTGTGGCCACTTCAGTGCTGGTGAAACAGTTGGGTGGTGTGAGAGAAGTTGGAGGATGAAAAACAGATCCTTCTCTCTCCTATTGCCTATTGTGTGACATAGCAGTGATGATTGTGTATCTTCATTCATGCTGCAGCCTTAAGACCAGGTTGTTCTTGCATTCCACTTCTGGAGCTAACAGGCAAATTCAAGATCAGATGCCGGCTTGGCCCAAATTGTGGTGCTTTCTGAAAGTTGGAAGATGGAGGTCTAAACACACTTGCTGTGGGCCTAAGATCTTGCTCTTAGGAGCTGGCTGGATTGGGCACAGCCCCATCCACAGCAGCTAGCCTGAGCTTAGTCCTTCCAGCATAAATATTTAGAGCTCAAGTTATCAGCCAGCAATGAGAACAGAAACCCTGTTGTATCCCGGATCTTAACCCTGTCCTTTGTCTTGCAGAAGAGTTCCCATTTCTGACCTGACTCCAGGTTTATGTCATGAATTGTATTTCCTATTTGCAGAAGGAAAATAAAGGGTCTGCAAAGCCCTGGTTATTGGAGTCCCAAGGAACAGCAGCGGGATGAGTATGACCTACATGGGAAGCTCATGGCAGGAGTATGCATTGAGGAAGTCCTGGTCCAGGGAAGGTGAGGAACCAGCATATAGCACTGTCCAAGGCTGACAGCTCATCAGAAGAGGATCCTGAGGTACATGTGACATCTGTGGGTGCATGAATGAAAGAAAGGGATGATGGTGTGAAGTTACTATATCTCTGCATAGCCCAGCTCCAGATGAAATAGTTTCTTTGGAGACAGTACAGCTAGCGGCCCTTTTCCAGAGACCATCAGCCTGCTCTAAACCTGTCCTGGACTGTTTCGGAAACAGTATGGTTTCTCTTCTAGATTGTGGGAGGCAGGTTGCTTCCCTTGTGTCTGTATTTAGGGGAAAAACCAGGGGTGGGCATTAGTGCTTCCACACGGTATTGAACTCTGCAATAACCCTTGCAGACTGCCATCTCTTAGCCTCTCCTGCACTCAGGCTCCCAGCATTTATGACCATTTCTTCCTTGGGGAAATTTCACCTAGGTGAAATGATGTTTTTAGACCAGGACTATCCAGTGTTTACGATGAGACAAAGTACTATCCCTGGTGTGATTTTTCTTTTCCAGATGTCTTTAGTTATTTTATTAAGGTTAGAAATCCATAGAATAAGATCTGCAGCTCTGAGCATCATATATATTTCAGGACAAGAGGTAATGGGCACAAACTTGAGCATAGGAAGTTCCACCTAAACTTGAGGAGGAACTTCTTTACCCTGAGGGTGGCAGAGCACTGGAACAGGCTGCCCGGGGAGGTGGTGGAGTCTCCGTCTCTGGAGACATTCAAAACCCGCCTGGACGCGTTCCTGTGCAACGTGCTCTAAGAGGACCCTGCTCTGGCAGGGGGGTTGGACTAGATGATCTCCAGAGGTCCTTTCCAACCCTATGATTCTATATATGAGGTAGAAGTGTCTTAACCATAGACAGGCTTGCTAGAGCTTATTTGTCAGTCATTGTCTTTAGAGCTTAAACGTTTGTATCTATCATCCTGTAGTTTATCCTGTAGTAGACCCATGGCTGTCCAGGGCTTTGATGCCACATGGATAATTAGAAGTCAAGCTTTTATATTTCATCTCATTCAGGCCTTTTGCAGTATTATTAACCTCAGATATGTACTGGGTGCAAGGCAAGGGCCGATCCATGCATTAAGCAACATATACAACAGGCTGCCAGAAGGTAGGGGCAGTTTAAACCAAGAAAGAGAGGTGTCTCCAAGGTTTAGCTGCCATAGGCTGGACCCTGAGTAACTTGATCAAGCTGGATCTGCTTTGAGCATTGAGCTGGACTTGATGACCTCCAGAAATCCCTTCCAACCTATATTACTCTCTGATAAATTCATCATCATTGTATTGCAAGGGAGGACTTGCTAGAGACCACGTAGGAAATCTGTAACAGAACCAGTGCATCTGATAACAGACCCTGCATCTTGCCACTAAGTGAGGCTGCAGCATGCACTAAGGTAGGCTGAGCTATCCCAGCTCGAATAAATAAAAGCAAGAGTGGCATAGTTGGGAAGAGAGCAAAGTGGGGAGAGGCATTGCTTTGAGCCACATATGAGTTCACGCCTCATAGCACGGACTGACTTATCTGTGTTTGCCCTTTAATAAGTGGTGCATACGCAAATTTCAGAGGAAGCTGTTGGATGGCATATAGTGATTAGAAGCACTTGAGCAGGCACAGAGAGAGACAGAAAGTTAGAGGTGGCATGGCCAGGTCTATGAAGATACCGTGGCACTGCTGGTCTCCAGAGCAACTGGTTACCCACTTCTCAAAACACTCATTGCTGAACTGCTACTTAAAATTCCTCAGTGAGGACTTTGCAGAAAGCATGACCTTAGAATGGGACTGGTGGGACTTGGCATGCTTGCTGGAGCAAGATGCAGTAGCAGAATGAGTGAAAAATCCCTATTTTTATTTTTATTTACAGGCTTTCTCAGCCTCTCCTGAAACTCTAAAGCATATGGGAATTTGACCATCAGAGCCCAAGTCTGTGAGCTGTGGTAGATCTGAGAGAAGCGTTTTCTGACAGATCTGATGCCTTCAGTGCTTATTTCTCCTTCCTTCTCCTTGCCCAGCTGGGATGTTGTTGCAAGGTGTCTGTGATGTTTCTCAGCAGTGTTTTTGATATTTGCCAGTAATGCCTGTGCCTGGTTGCTGGGCTTGTTTGGGAGCGGCTTGCTGGAATACTCTTATCTGGGAAATGTCTCCTGTGGGATGTTTGTTCTCTGTGAGGAGTTTGGTTTTTTTCCTTTTTTTTTAAAAAAAACCCGGGCTTGTTGTGTGAGAGCATGCAGAAAATCTGTATTTTGGCCATGTTCTGTAATATTTGTAATAAAAAGACAGTATCTGTAATATTGGCTGGTCCTGTAAATATTCTTGCCGATAAACTTGAGAGTATCAACAGAGAGAGCAAAGCTCTGTCATGTGGTATAGTATGAAACTTTTTTAGCATTGGCATACAAGGGATCTACTAAACTGTCTAGTTTCTTGTTAGAATATGGGTAGGACAGAACAGATAAAATACAACTCTTAGATATCAGAGGTGGAAGAGACTCTGAGTGTCCATTTTGTCCATTTCCCTGTCTACACACAGGATTAACCTAAGTAAAGCTTCATAATAGCTGTTTTTCTGTCTGGTGGCATGGAGTCCATCCCCTCTCCTGGCAAACTGCTCCACATCTGAACAGGATGAACTAGATGTATCTATTCCTGTGGTGTTTGCATGGAATCTGGATCTGTTGTTTCGTTGCATGCCGGAAGGCATGAATTCATTCCAGAATAAACTGAGCATGCATCTGGTTTATTTGTGTGCATGTTTGTGCTTCAAACCCTTGCTTGAGTGGTTGCCTCATGGTGCTGCCCTCCTCTCTCTGCATTCCCAGAATTTTTCAGTTTGTTCTTTGGGGCTCTTTGTTCAGCAATTGTTCTTTGGGGCTCTACATCTCTGTCCTAATGAGCTGGGGGAAAGTTTGTCTGACCTGGGAATCAATAACAGCTGCAGAATATTCTTGGAGAGTTACTGAATGGTTTGGCAGGGTGTTTTTACTGCAGAGATGCTCAGATGAAAAGTCATGATTCCCAGTGTAATACTGTGAAAATTTACATTTATGTCCCCATTCCTTGTCTGGGTTGTTTTTGTAAGCCCTAGTTTTTGCAGGTTTTGTGCTGTGCAAAAGGAGGGAAGGTTAGTCCTCTCATTCCTAAGGCTAGGAGATGCCTTCCTAGCCTTAGGCCTACAAAATACACACATGGCTAAGGCATTGCCACGTTCTTCACGATGTCTCCACCACCATTCCTTCACCTGTCCCCTGCCCCCTCCTCTGCTATCTATACAAGCCCCTCTTCAGTTCGTTAAGCTTACAGGTAGCCGATGTACTTCATTTGCAGTGTGTCCTGGGCCTAAGAGATGAGTCCTAACTGGTAGGCTTACTTACTGATGTGCATTGGAAGTTCAGGGCTTTTGGAGCTGGGTGCTGACTTTGTCCTAGGGACAGCAGATGAGGAGTAACTTTGACACTGTAACATCGGGAGGCTGATGATCTCGAAGACTGCAGTTTTGGTTTGCTATAGACCTGGAGACTGCATGTCACCTGCTGCAAAGAGTTGGTGCACAGGCCCCGTGACCCTGGGCAGATGCAGAATGTAGTAGAGGGAGGTGAAGCCAGGGTTTTCTGTCCTCTGCTACAAGAGATGTAAAGCAACGATTTTTGCATTCCAGGGTGTTTCTGTTGTCCTTCAGTATGCATCAGTGGATATGAAGATTGTTCTGAATCTTCTGAAGTCTGAGGAGCCTGAGAAAAATAGGCAGATGGTTTGATTTGTAGCAGGAAAATAAAAAAAGTGGGGAAAACATAACTGTTAGAAATCTATTTCCACCCCTTGTCTCCAATAAAACTCTTTGGGGTACTGTGCAGAAGGTGTAGGTTTGGAAGGAAAGGAATCTACCTTTGCATGCATCCTGGGATGTCTGTGAACTTGAGAGCTGAAATGGATGGAGCCAAGTAGGAACACAGGAACAGTGCTGAACTTTGGGCCAGGGCATGTGGCAGGCCAGGACATGTGGCAGGCCAGATGGGAAGGAAGCTTGGAAAGAGCAGATGGCTCCCTAGCTTTTATACCTCCCGGTAGCCCCCAATGCACCTGTATTTTTGGAGATATATCCCTGAAGCATCCAGAAGAGTCAAGGAGATACTCCCCAGATACAGACTCTGCTTCCTTCCTCAGCTCTGTCTCAGATACTGGCTGGATGTGACCTGTTGGCATCTGGGGAACTTCTAGGCTAGACCTCTGCCCTTGGCAAAGTGCATATGGCAAATGGATAATAAAAGCTTACTATTTAAGGGTATGCATGGAGGGTGGTGGTGGAGAAGACCCTGCTTTTATAAACCAGGGCCTTTGATTAAACAGGCAGTGAGTTCTTGCAATGGAAATTAGTTGAGTAGTGCTCTGTCATCCACACTGGTTTACTTGCCGTGGGACATACTGTTGAAGCATCCTCATGCCTGGACTTCTGCCAGAGAATAATCGTGTGGGTTTTATGTTTCCTGTTTTCCCGCAGGTGTCAAGGCGAGACTCAGAAAATATTGGCCTTAGTACAGCTGCAGACAGGACTGTGGTTGTGGGGGTTTGCAAGCAATGTGATCTCACCCATGGCCCTAGATGCCGTGATAGAACCTGGCATCTCCCTGCTCTACCTCCCCTTCTGTGCCTGGCTCATCTTGACTCCTCTGTACTTGGCACTGGGGATGTTGTGTTGCAAACATACCTTGCTGGAGAACATTTCTGCACTTCCTCGCAGTTATGCCCCAAGTCAAGGTGTGGCCGGTTACCAGACCAGCTCCGTGTTTGTTGCTGTAGATCCATTGCTGCCTTCTAGCATTGCTTCACATCACACTTCACCATGGGCTTGCAGCTCCACATAAATAACAAGCCTCCTTGGGACTGTCTGTCAGGTGGCCTTGCTCAGCCTGGTCCCAGCTCAGGGCTCACATATCACGCCATACCTGGCCGCTTGCAGGGATGTTGCCTGATTGCTAGAGTGGGCAAGAAGGGAAAGAAGGCAATTTCCTGGCCATGCTGTGAATTTTAGAGAAAAGATACATACATAGGGTTTTGGGAAGCAGGGATAACAGATTCCATTCGGTGAGACACTCGGGCAGTGGAGTTCCAAGGAGTGCTCGCTTGTCATGCAGCCAGAGGAGGGGTAGGATTGGTGCCTGAGTGCTGGGGTGAACAGAATTGAAGCAGGAACTGAACTAAGAGGTTGGCCAGTGTGTTTTCATGGCTTGGGAAAGAGAGGAAAAGGAGGGACTTGCCAGCTTGTGTTGAATATGTGTACCTGCAAGTCATTTTATAGGACAAAGTTTTAATAGGACTGGTCTGTTCCTATAGGTCTCACAGAGAAGCCAAAGAATAAAGAGGATGAAATATATGTGTGGTTCTGTACACAACCTCGCCCCTTCTCTTTTTGTCTACAGAAAGTGCAGTACTCCTACAGATAAAGCACAGAGTTTGTGGTAGGTACTAGTTTGTTTCAGTGGCTTGGCAGGTTTTGCTGACTGTCATAAGGAGAGTGGTTAGATTTGGACAATGTTCTTGAAGGGCCTTGTCGTTCTTTGCAGGGCAACTCTTCAGAATACTTTATGCCCCCTTGGAAGTTATCACTATTGGTGCCAGGACTTTTTGATGTCATTTTCCTGGATAATCACTGTCATCGTTTGCCTTTGAGCACTCAGTGTATTATACAGCTGCAGTTTAATGTCTCCCTTTTAAAACTCGCACTGAGAGAATTGGTGTGGTTGGTCACCAGGACAGGTATTCAGCTGTGTCAGTCTTCACAGGATGGCTTCTCTACAAAATAGGCAAAACCATAATTACAGCTAAAGTCTCTTATTTCTTGTGTTTAATTGTGTATGGCTGGCAGAGAGGATGTCATTGAAAAAGCAGTGAGGTTCTTTCTAAATTGATATTAATGGGAACACACACATGGGGAGAGATACAAGAACTGCTTCCAGCCTAGAAGCAGCAGCTGCAGAAACAAGTGTTACTTGTTTATCAAGACCGTGGTATGCTCGAGAGGAAGAAAATGCAGGAGTCTGGGCTTCAGCAGTTGGGTCCCAGGTCTCAGCCCTGCTAATGGTTGCCTGAGAGCCCTAGGTAAATCATCTCACTTCCTGCTTCCCGTTCTCCATTCACTTATACTGGGAGTTCCCTGAGCCAAGGATCATCTCATGAAGTTGAGGGCCAGCTGACCACCCTCATCTTATGGGCCACGTCCCCAAATGCGCACACGGCCTAGGACTCTTCTCTGATCCTGAGACCAACTGTTGGTTTACTTCTGCTTGTTTTTTTCTTTCCAGAATCTCTAATCTCTAATTTCAACTGCTTGGTGACTGAATGACTCCTAGAGTGGCAGGATGCTTTCACCACTTAAATCCAACAGTGTGGGCTTCACAACAGAGGATGGCTTGTTGTGGGGGCTGGTTGGGCTGTTGTTCTCTTGAGCAAGGGTGAGAGGGTTTTGGAGAAAGCTGCTTTCATGTGGGGTCAGGGTCAGTGAGGACTGCAGAGGCAATTATTCTATCTTCAGTGGGATCGCCCCCGCTTGCCACAGGCTTCAACTCATCTCACCCCAGCAGTGAGTCACATGTTGTGATTGAGCTGGTTAGGCCCAGGCAGGGAAGGGAGAACAGCAAGGGATTAGAGTTGGAGGCATCTCCAGACCCTGCCTGATCCCTGGCTGGAGTGAGAAGGGGAGCAGAACAAGGGCAGCTTAGAGGTCCTTCCCTTAGAGGTTTCCTTTTTCCCATGGCCACTCTCTCAGCCTCTTCTGTTCTGTGGATTCCCTGCAAACCCCAGCTTCTGCCTCATGCAAAGGGCTGTGCTTCCCCTGGTACCACTCCTTGCTGAGTGAGAACCCTCTGCGCTCTTTCTTCCCCTGGTAGGGGATGTCCAGTTACACAGACACTATGTCTTAAGGACAGCCTCTTGCCTTAATTCACTGCCCTTGACATGTGGCTCCCTCACCCATGTTGGCTATGGAAACCCCCTTAGAAGGCCCCCAGTGTTGGTCATGATGAAACAGATGGGGTTTCTAAGGAGCCTAAATTGTCTCTTAATGGACTTGTAGAAGCAGATGTTAGAGCCCCTGGGTTTCAGGCAGCGGTGGTACTGTGTAGATGTTCTTTGCATCTTTTCTGCTGTAATCTGTATCATGGTAAGAGGTCTGCAACCTTCTTTTTCTCTCCTAAAGCAGCCTGCAAACCAGCAATCATAATAGGAAAGGTGAGACACTTTAGTTTCTCTTCTGATTCTGGAAACTAGGGCCCTAGCAGGTACAATCATCTGGCAGTGAAGAGAGGATGTCCTGGTTTTGACCTAAGTTAGAGCCACCCCATTTCCTTGTGCAAGTCTGTATAAGCAAAGGGGTGAATTACATCCAACACTGAGACTGCCGGGGTGACCTTGAAATACTGGACCCTTTTACAGCCAAAGTCCTTTGGGGTGGGGGGAAGAGAGCCTGCATTCCTGACATTATTGAAGTGGACATTGTTAATTATGTGTGAAGGTGGATTACTGCATGGCATGCAATGAGTCATTAATGTTAATCAATCAGAAGTACAAGGAATATGCCTTTTTCTTTATTAACAATAACCTCCTGGAGGGTCCTTGCCCCTATGGTTAAAAGGAAATATGCTGAGGGAAGAAAGAAAGAAATAATAACGCAATTAAATGAGAGGTATTAAGGCATGTTTTCAATCTCCCTCTCCTGATTCTGGGCCTTGATTCAAATCTCATTCAATGTATTCAGCTATGTTGTGTGTTCTTGAGCAATAACCTTGCTTGTGCGGGTTTTGCAAGCCATCAGTTATACCAGAAGTTTAATTAATAGCCATATTGACAGCTCCCCAAATTCACAGTTTACTTCTCCAGGAAAGATCTGATCTTTGAGAAAGATGCAGAAAGATCATACAGGACAGGTCTTCCCCCCAGTGCAAGCTGACTTCAGTGAACTCCCAATGATTTGTGATATTGTGGCACTTAAGCACTGAACTCCTTCCTAGTGTCTGCAGATGTTGTGCCAGCAGAGGAGAAGCAAGCAGCTCTTACCACTCAGACCTTCAAATTACCATGTAACAGGAACAGCAAGATCTAGGGAGAGGGACACAGCGGCAAGCAGCAGAAAGACAGGGCTTTAATGCACTACCTTCCTGTCCACTGCTTTGTTTTTTTTCCTCATCAAAGCCAAGTTTTATCCTGGGATTTGAAAGAAAAAGAGAAGGTGGCTTTGGGAGTAGTTTAGACGAATACTTTTGGAGAAGAATTAAATTTTTCCTTGGGGGGCCAACAAAGGGTTCAGGAGACATGTCCTCATCTTTGAAAGTTAGGGATAGCTAAGGTGTTAGTCCTACTACTCCTCTTTGAATCAAGAAAGCATTACCCTGCCTGGCAGAATGACATTATTTAGTTGCCTGTGTGTTTTCGAGCCCAGAATTGGAGTGCTGGACTGTAAACCCTCCAGGCTTCTTGCTTTGTACAGACCTAGCACAGTGGGACTGTGCTTGCTTTGCTTAGCACAGTGGGACCTCTAGGTAGGTAGTGCTGCTTGATGCTGAAGTGGCTGTGGAGTACTTGTAATGATTGCCTCAAGGCATGCTCAGTTGCTCTCCATTTTCATAGGGAAGTGCAGCCATGGTAAATAAGGCCTTTTTGTTGTTGAGTAATTTCCTACTAGGTAAAAAACTGTTCAGCTGGAGTGCTGAAGTTTAACGGCCAGTATCTAAGTGCCCGGTGGAATCCTTTGACCTGATATGAAATGATTCAGAGTAACTGGAAAGAAAATATGAAGTATCAGTGTGGTTAATGAATTCCGCATCCAGCTGCCTAACTTCTCTTTATTCTGTCCCTGCTGATTTTAGAGGTCCCCGGCATTTGAAAAGAGGAAGGGTTGAATGCACGTCAGTGCATTCTCCAAATGAGACTGCTTGCCTGATCAAGAAGTAACTGTTGAAACATCTGAGTGGCAATTTAGATTTTAAAAACAGTGATCTCTCAAGAATATAGGTTCATGCATCACTTTTACTAGCCTTGCTGCTCTCAGTTATTCAGGTAGTTATTTTTTTTATTGGATAGGTATCTGTGTGTGTGTTTGTATGTGCATGGTTTTATTAGTTTATTCTTAGACTTGTAAGAAACACCTTTTCCCTAATAAATATCTCTGAGTACTACATGTTGCTTCTGGGCTGGTGCAGTGATGTATCATCACAGCCTTGTGTCTAAACCTTTGTGGATTTGTTGTCCTCCCAGAGATCTCAAAATAATTTGCAGATTTTTTTTTCAAATTCCAGCCCCTGGACTCACGTGAACACGTGAACACACACTGTTATTCATTATACTGCATTTGGTTCTGGCTGCCAGTTTGGCAGAGGAAAACTGGGAAATCTAGCGCTGATTTATGATTGATGTATTTAAAAAAGGAATCAAAAAGCAGATTAAAAAAGCACTTAGATTGTATTGCTTTAGAGATATTTCAAAGGTAATCTCCTAGCTTTAGGGAGCATGATTACTCATTTTTCAACATCTGAGGTTTGCTATCTCGTTGCTTAGTGATGGCAAAAACTGTTGCCCCTCCTGTAGGCCCTGGTTTCTGTCCTGAGTGACGTGCAGAGATTAAAGCTTTGTAGGCTGGCTTTCCAACCCCACAGGAACCGGCGCGGGGCTGTGCTAAATGTAATTATCTTTAGACAAATGCAGATAGCAGGCCTGGAGTGAAGGTACTTAGATAACGTGCAATATGGGGATTTTTCTGGGAAGTGCAGCCAAACTCCGAAACTCTGTGCCCAGAGAATAGCTCTGCGTACACGTTAGGAATCGCCGAAGCTGAGAGCAGGTGACAAAATCTCCTACACTTAAATATATTCTTTTCCAAAAGAACACATGCCCCCATGTTTATTTTCATACTATGAAAGCAAACTTGGGAACATGGCCCATAGCAGCACTACCTATTGATGTGCACCATCAGACTTTCACCTGCTGTTTCTATTATCCATGTCTTTATGAGCTTGATCCTATGAATCTTACCCTTGAATTAAACTGGGGATTTTATCTTTCAGTCTCACTGAGACAAAGCTGCCCATATAACTATCTAACTGGAAAATGGTCTGGCTGACTGTATTTCACAGGATTCTCTGTGCCTGTACAGATTGCAAGAGGGTTTGGCTGGAGTCTAAAGAACGTTTATTTGAAGGAATTTCTGCAAATATGAACATATTCTAATAGCTAGACTTGTAAAAGCAAAGCTTTCATGTTTGATAAATGTATTTTTTGAGTGGTAGAGAATGAAGAAAATGTTACCTAATTTATTACTGAATGCATGTGAAAGACTTAGTACTCATAAAACCAGCAGTATGCCAGAGACAATGGAGGTGATCCTGCAGCGTGTCTCTGCACGTTTCCTTGCAAAGCTGTGCCAAAGCTCCTTAATCCTGATCTTAATTATTTCAGGGGAAGGCATTTGCTGAACAAAGAACTGCAACTGTGTAAAGTTCATGCACTGAGGTTTGTGAGGAAGCTAAAATATCCAGCCAGGGTGGAACTGGGGTCCACCAACACCATAGCATTTTGACTGAGCTCTTAGGATTTTAAGTGGAAGGCCTGATCCATGATCCATGCAGCTCTTCCTACAGAAAGACCCCAGTCTGTGGGGGAAGACTGGGGCACTTGACCCCAGTAAATTGCAATGAAACTAAAGCTTCCTTGTCCCTGCCCTGCTGTCATATTCATGAAAGCCTAATTATTATGCAGCTGGCAATCTGAGAAAGGGTATTTGCACATAATTTAATTCTTCCTCCTCATGTTTACACAATTTAATTCTTCATGCTCAAATGACCCCTTGCAAGATAGCCAGCGGTCTCTTTTTTACGGAAGTATGTGTTACACAGATTGCTGGGAAAAGGTTGTGTAAGTTTTTGTTTGTGAACAGCATCACAGGTAAGTGTGGGCCTCCTAGGCGCTGATACCAGTTCTTTGCAATTCCCTGCACCCTTCTAAGGTTCCTCTTTAAGATTTGTGCTGGTGGCATTTTACAGCTCTGTGTCATCAGCTGCATTGTGTGCTGTGATCTGGCTTTCTCTCTGCCTGCTTGGATGACTGTAACTTTTGAAATGGAGCGAACTGACTGCCAGCCATATTCTTGTTTGAGTAAAAGTGCTGTTCGGAAAGTGAGTCTTTGCTTGTGCGCTTGAGCTTGGTGAAACCTGAAGGATGGCTCACTATAACTGTGGGATGGAGCGTGGCCTAAGGATTAACTGTGGGGACTTTCTATATATTAGTTTATTAATGATAATAGATGCAGTACTCTTACTTAGGTATAAAAATGTGTACTCTTCTGAAAGGCCCTTTGATGTTTTGGAAGGGGCTGGTCTTTTTGCTGAATGTACATGTGTTGAGCAGTGTGAATTCTGGGGTTGTTCACAATTTCATTTCCCTCTTGAGGGAAAAATCTCAGCGTCCAAGTATCCCAGTTTGTCTGCTATGGGTCACTGTCTGTTTTTATTTGCAAGCTACCTTGACTTCCTAAGGATTTCTCTCTTGCAATTGTTAAACATAATAAACGTCCCTGCCCCTTCCCAATGCTTCAAACCCAACAACCCCAATGTAGAAAACAGCTTAAGTCCTTTCTGCTGAGAAGCAATGCTGGCAAGTCAGCCCCTTGAGAACAGGCTGTTCTCTGCACTCAGACGTTTCATGGACCAGAGTTTTGCTTCCCCATACCAAAAAAAGCCTTAACCAGGAAGAATTTGCTGCTCTGAAATGCTGAGCAGACAGAAACCATAACCACTTCAAAACCTAGCACAGAGGTTGTACATATATGGGGATTGTGAATACATCCAGGCTGGGCACCAATGATTTGTCTCCCGACAAGAAATCAATGCAATTACTTGACAGCACAACAGTTGTCTCTTCAAAAAAGAAAAAAAAAACAAACCCACCAAAAAAGTTGTGACTGTTGTGTCTGTCTGCGCAGTGCCATGCAACCCAAAGCAGCTTGGCATCTGGCTGCCAGCTGGGTTGGCGCTGCTGGAAGCATAGCAGAGGAGCTCACTTCAACCAACAAAAACTTGAGGTGCTGCGTGGCCCTTTAATTGTGGGTTCTTGCAAGCATTAGGGATTTGTAGTCTTGCTCCCCACAAAGGACCTTCATCATAAATATGTATATGTATAGTTAAGGGGTGATACCATGCTCAGTGAACACACACATTTGTGTTATGTCCTAAAGCCCTTGGACTAAAGACCTTCTCCTGGGGAACTTGGAGGAAATCTGCACGGACACCATGCTACTGTAGAGGAAACCTTCCCCTCTGGGCTTCCTGGGAATGAGCTCTAGTCTTTGCAGGCTTCTCCACTACACTTTGTTTCTCTGCGGGGTGCAGACTGTGGCTCAAACTTGAAGACATACTCCTTCTTTATGGCCTGGGTTTTCTTCTCCACTAAGTGAACTTCTGTTGAAACATCTGATCATTTCACTCCAACTTTAGAGCTTGCTGCTGGAAGAGACAGGAATGGGCAGTACCCTAGTAGTTTCAGCACAACACACAAACATACACTTAATTTTAGGCTTATTTTTAGTGATGTGAAGTCACTGGTATTCTTCAGAAGCAAAGTTTAAACATGCGCTTTGTGCTTCTGATTGGATTGGAGAGCGAGGACAGAACTCATTTTCGTGTCAGCTCTGAACCAAACAATTCCTGGGGAAGAAAAAAACATCTAGTAAGAACTAATGAATACAAATCTTAAGCAGTAAAGCTATGTCTCCTGCAAGCTGAGGCAAACAAATGTATAAGAAGAATACAGACAAAAGGGAATGGCCGAATTCTTCTAAATAAATACAAGCTAATGCAGCAGTAAAGGGTATCATTGCATAAAATCTCTGGTGATAATTTTGAATATATGCTATCACAGTGCCAGCATTTATGTTTCTCAGAGTGAAAAAAGGCTGCTGGTGCAGGTTTTTTTTTTTATAACATCCCAAGCGCACCAGTACTTCACTTAAATCAGCATTCACTATCAATACCGCGGCTTCATTGCTTCAGTTGCACAATCTGACCATAACTGATTGCCTGCAGTTATTTGAAATGCATCTTTTCTGCTGGCAATTACTTTATTTACTGCTTGCCTGTAAAACAATAATGCCTTCCCCTGTGGGCACAAAGGCAGATTAACATCAGTAATTACTAAAGCAGATGTTTGTATGTGAATACCCATTTCTTAGAGGCAGATTATCTTCTGCATTGGCGTAAGGGAAAGGGATTCAAATTGGGTGATGCTGCATCCCACAAGTGATATGAGCAGCATGGGGCTCAGCAGAGAGAGCTAGGTAGCTCCCCCACCTCACCTCCATTGCACAGGAATTGCTCTCTGCAGCGTGATAATCGCTGACTGTACTGAAATAAATCCTGAGAGTTGTTTGGCATTTAATGCCTAAAAGTGACTGCCAATGACTGAACAGGGCTAAGTGCTACTTGCTCTTTCTTCCTGTTGGTTTTTTCTGTTCCCAAGAAATCTAGGGCCGTGCTTTTGAGAGAGCTCAACACCTAGATTGAGGGCCTGTTTCCTAATAACTCTGTTCCCACTCAATTGCCTGAAAGGTGCACTCAGCACTAAGTGCTAAGCTTATTTAAAGTAGACGGTCATTAGCTCCTTTAAGGCTACTGTGAAGAGCAAAGGAAGCATGGTTGTGTCTCGCAAGGACTGGAGGGAGGGTCCTTACTAATCTGGCTGTACTGCCAGGACTGAAATATGTTCAGAGCAGCCCTTTGGTGCTTTTGAAGCCTGTCCTGGCACATGGTGTTTTTCAGCTGAAGTCTATCCAGAAAAAACCACCCCTGGCAGCTTGCGGTGAGAGCTTGCCAGCATGTGAAGGTGTGTGTACGCAGGCAGAAGAGCTGTGGCTGTGGTCCTGGTTCCCTGGGGACTTTCAAATCAGCTGCCTAGATTTCAGAGACACCCGCTTTTCAAGCTGGGAGCGAAGATAGGGCCCTGATTTTCCTTGTGTGGACAAGTCATGGCATTGCCTCCGTTTCTCTCCTGAAAAGAAATGCTTCTGCATGTCAGAGCAGGGAGCAGACAGAGGTGGCCATGGGTCTTGAAGGAAGGCAGAGTCTCCCTCCTTCTCCCACCATCACTGAATATGAGCTGGTATGGGATGGGTTCACTTCTGTAAGCAGAGGGCACTCTTCAGCAGCAGTGAAACAGCCTTGCCTTTGGTACTGAATCACTCTTAGCCCTGTCTCATAAACTGATGACTATCTTGCTCAAGAGGCTTTCAGGCTTCAAAAGCAATCCTTTTACGAAACACCTCCCTTCCATCACCTTGTGTTAGTTACACAGCGTGGTAGAAGAAGGGGGAACCATGTCAGCACCCCACCCTTCGCTGCTCTAGATTCCCCTAGCGGGATGCAAAGCACTGACCGCAGCATAGATTTGGCCTGCTGCCCCTCGGTTAAGAGAAATTGAAACCAGATGTTTAGTGTTCAGTCATGCTTTTCCCATTGTTCCTGCCTCTATCACAGTAATTACTCTCTCTTGAGGGTCATTCAGAGTTCAGCTCAGAGGAGAAACTGTTATTCTTGATTAAAGGACTAGCTTCTTTTTCAACATCCTTGTCTAATTGTACTTTGAAAGACATGTCACACTATTCCAGAGCTTTGCAGCTATCTACCAAATAGAGATGTCTGTAATTGTTCCTTTGAATGTCAAAAGAGAGAGATAAAGGATGTCAGCAGCATGAGCAAGGAATGTAGCAGTTACCTGGAGAAACAAGTATGCTTGGTAACACAAAAAGCTCACCAGTCCTGAGTGAAACTGAACCACAGACAAAAAGGTAGATGAAAATACATTAGATATTGCACAAATGCAGTCGAACCAACCGTGTAAGAAAACACTAAAACTCTTTTTTCTGGTTATACTGATAGCACACAGTATCACAACCTTCTGTAATGTTACTCCTGCTGCTTGGTATATCCTTTAAATTACTGTCTCCTTTGGTCATCTGGCTATTTGAGAATTTCTGTTTTATTTGTATTTTAAAAAAGGGCCCCACAGAGAAAAATCATTGTGCCCTTCAGAAACAATGAAAAAATGCAGTTTTATTCCATGAACCAGGTCCCCTTTATTCATCAGTTGTAGAGCATCATTTTTTTGACAAGCCTTTTTTTTTTCTCAAAATTGCTTTGGTTCAAGTCCTGATTTTGTGAGGCTTGGACTGGCATAGTCAACAAATGCAGCTTGCTTCAGTTTTCGTTGTGGGTCTGCAGGGTCCATCTGGCAGTGCCCAAGCTGGAGAACCAGGAATTCCAAAGGGCAAGTTCTCTTTGGCAGACATTCTGCACAGCGAAGTGAGGCATGAACTGTGTCAAAGAGGGATTCTGTCAGCCACCCTTTTGCAGAATAAATATTGGTCCATCTGTTAGGAAAGACAAAGAGAAATCCTGGCACCAAAAAAACTCCAGGGTCTGACATTGCTGAGCACAGACCAGCTCTGCTTTCTGCAGTTATATGTGTGCAACTGAGTGATGTGTTGATGATCAAAGAAGAGGACAACAAGACATTGACCAACATGCAACTCCTTTCAGACATTTAAAAAAGCTGTCAGGCATCCACCAGGTCTCCAGATATGTCTCTGTTTTCTGTGGGAGGGAGCAGGAATCCAGAAGGACCAGGGGAGAGAAGAGGAAATTTTTATATTGATGCTCGAGGATCATTGGCGCTCAGGACCTCTAGCACCTGACTAAGATACTTGGCACAAAGGGACCAAGCTGACTTCTGAGCTGCAAATCCAGCAGACTCCTTTGCTTGGGTTGACTTGTATCTGGGGAGAAACTCTAAGTGGGGACCATCAGTGACCTTAAGTATCACAGTGATATAATGTCAAAGTGCCCAGTGCACTTTTTTTTGGGAAAAAGCAGGGTGTGGCAGACTGGGTACTGCTGCTGCTACTGGCAATGGGATGGCTGTCTCCTGACATGCGGTGCTTGTAGCCAGCAAACTGCAGTCTTTGAGACCTCTCCCTCTCTCTCAAACTGAATGCAAACTTTGCCTGTAGGTTCAAAAGTTGGTGGTGTGAGCAGGAGGGCAGGGAGTGGTTCTGGAAAACCTGCCTGCAGCGTGTGGGAAGGGGTTGGGAATCATTCTTTGGAAAATGTTCCTTTGCCTCAGCTGCAGCTTGGGGAAGCTGTAGGCAGTGGTTTGATGAGGATGAAACTTTTGGTTGAAACTCCAGAGACAATACCCCACCTGTGAGGAGCCAGTACATAGGGCACTTCCCAGGGAGGGAAGAAACCCAGGTTCCCACATCTGTTTCCAGACTGTCGCCTCTCTGGGGGCAAGATGGTCCCTGTCTTGGAGAGGATGATCTGCCTAAGGAGAAGGATGAACCTTCTCCTACAAAAGGTGTCACCACCCCTCACATTACTGAATCAAGGCTCCTCTGCTTCCTCAGTCTTTTCTGCTGGAGTGGCTTTGTGGCGTCAATTGTTCATTGGGCCAGTGACAGTCTGGCATGTGAGAAGAAGCTGAAACCCTGGGTGAGGGCTGGAGGCAGAACAGGGCCGGCTGAACGGGCATGCTGTGGTGTTGGAGCAGAGGTGAGAGGGAACGCAGCTGTGTCATCCTGTACCTCGCACGATGTCCACTTGCAAAAATAACCACGAGATCACCAGGACTGCACCGAGAGCTGACTTGCTGCCTGCCAGTGTGAGTTTAAGCCACACTGATACCTTAATTCCAATGAGGTGAGGCTTGGGCTCAGGGCTAAGACTTTGCTTGTTAAGCAGGGCTAAGACTTTGCTTGCTTGTTTGCCTGCAAGGTGAAAGCTCCCTGAATCCCAAAGGCACTGGTGTTCCTTCTCATGGTTCTTCCCTTGGGCGGTAGTGTGAGGCACAGATCCCTGCATGTGCCGTGTGGGGCTGGTGACCATCTCCAGCGGCTGGGAGCTGAGGCACCTCTTGGTGGAGGTCTGAGCTGGCAGGGTCAGCACAGGGTGGTGGGAAGAGACCTGGCAGGTACATTGGAGGTGCAGTGACTCATCAGGCCAGTGCCGGCTGTTGGCAGCAGTCACTGACAGTGCAAAAGAGAGCCTTTGCCTCTGAAGACACTTGGCGAGCTCTAACCTTGAGTTTTAAATTGCTCCAGCCTGCATCCAAGGCCAATTAGGGAAAAGACAAATGGAGACAGGCTCCCGCAGACGCTAGCAGCTCTGGCTCACCTCCCAGTACCCACGTCTCCGTCCCCTCTCTGGTGCTTTTGGTGGTGCTCATGCCTTTCTCTAGCTGTAAAAACTACCCAGTGCCCTGTCGCTGTTGGATTAGTTGCAGAGCTTGATGCCAAGTGTGGGGATTTTCCCCGTGATAACTCTCATGCTGGATATTGCTAGCATGTGGACGGCCTTTCCAGTCAGCGCACAAGCCCCCTTTCCTTCCCATGACGAGGTTTGCTGTTGATATTCAGGCACAAAACGTTGCCTTCTGTTCATATAACAACTCCATGGGGCCCTGAAGTCTCACTTGAGCTGGCTTCCTCGTGCTCTGTGAGGTCCTATCTTTCCAAACTTAGAATTCCTGACGGGATGGGGGCAGAGAGGCTTGTGGTTAGGAGAGGTGGCGGGAAGCTAAGGGATGTGTCTGGGAAGCCCCCCCTGCCACAGACGCCCCGCTGACCTTCAGCAGAGCAATTAGTGTAGATGAGGCAACACCAACGCTGCGGAGGCAGACATAGGAAATGACACAGGGTGTTTTGTGCAGGGAGCCACATTTGTAGCTTAAAATGCTCTGTGGTTTTTATTTTCCCCTCTGCAGCAGAGGGAAATAAGTGCTAGAATAACTCAGAAGGCGGCAGAGCCTGGAAAAAGTCTCCGACTTCCCAGACCTGTGCAGGAAAACAACCTCCTCCACTTGTAGCCCTGTGGAGGGCCATGGGCAGCGTTAATGCCAGTGCCATGTCCTCACCTACCTCCTGTCCCCTCCCCGAGGGACAGGACGGGACACGGGGTGTGTTTCCACAAGCAAAGATGGCTCTGAGGCATAGGCTTTTTCCCCAGGGCAGAGAGGTTTCAGGGGTGACAGTAAGCCCTCTCCCCCTCACAGCGCTGGCCTTTGAAGAGAAAGCAGCACCAAGGGGGACTTCAGAGGGGAGCTTCTGGTCAGGCACCTCGCCAGGCCCTAAAGTCTGTCCCAGGGCACCCTGAGTCCCCTCACCGGGAAGCCTTGTGCTAGGCAACCATGAGGCAGCCATGAGCCTGGCACTCAGGCTCCTCCTCAGAGAGCCTGAGGGTGCCAAGCCCGGTCTGGGGACGAACAGTTGACACCGCCCACCCGTACGGGAACGCGGGGCTGCGGGCCGGAGGCAGGGAACGAGCGGGACGGGGCC